>BHFT01032385.1:0-12697 GCA_004320025.1 Laticauda laticaudata
AGAGAGTATGAATCACGGACGCAGTGAGTACACAACGGATGCATTGCGTTTTCCAATGGATGGCAAGCGTTTCTCTCCATTTTACATCCTCTTTGCATCCGTTGGTGCAGTGTGACATAGGGTTTAAGCCACTGGCTTTCATTAGCAATCTACTATGTAATGGAGAATAAGCAAAGACATTTACTTAGTAAATGTTCTCCAGCATTCAAGAAGAAATCCAACTCAAAGCAGTGGGGATGATTCCTCCCAGAGATATTCTTTCTATATTGTCTTGGCAATCATGGAATGCTTTCATAAGAACAAAGGAACATGGGTGAACCCAGCACCCAAAAATATTTTTTTGGAAAGGCAATACTAAATGTTAAGGGAAAACATTATTAAATATGGGATTACTATTAACTATAATTAATTTTAATTACTGTCAAATCTCAGTGAGATCAAACAGAATCCATCCACTGCTTCATGGACAATTAACTTATCATTAAGTAGTGAAGGGTGGCCTTTGGCCTGGAAAATGTGACATAAGCTTCAATTATTGTGGCCACTATCTTGACTTTTTTGACCATATTCTGGGGAAACTGTGTTCTTAACTGAAAAATCCCATCCAAGTCACATTTCAGTACCTGCAAATGTACTTAGGAATAGTCAGTGGATGGATATAAGAATTTACCATAAATATAGTGGAGTGAAGGACTGACATATTTTAAACATATATCTTTTACCAGACTAATTTGTTCATGAGAACAATGTACAATATTAAACTTCACTGAGCTGTTCTTCAGGCAAAAATGTTCATGCTTGTTGGTTTTTTTTTTTAAAAAGATGCACATCATGACAAGTGGAACGTCTTAATTAGCACATCAAAGACTCTGTTATATTTGATTCTGTACAAACACGTCTTTTTACATGCACATCTCTCTTTTTCCCCAGTGGAAAACAGCTGTAGCCCACCAGCTTGATCTAGCAAAAGGGACCTTTTGAATTCTGCAATATCATTGACAAGAGTTCAAGGTTTGTTTGTTTCTTAATTGATGGTAGCTATTGATTTGAATTTGCATCTCCGGGTGCCCAGTCAGCATGTTTTCAGTGCTGAAGGTGGAAGAAGGTTATCAGAAAACTTTAAAAGCCTTGCAATACATTTAGGGAAACATAGCCATTCTGGGGGGTTGGGAAAGGGAGCCATGATAGATAATTATGCTGCAGGAGCTTCTCCAGAAGTTCGAAAGCTACAGATTTAACATTCAAAAATAGGAGGGCTTTTGTAAACGAAAAAACATATACATGAAAATTTATCTTTTTTTTAAATCAGAAGGAGGGCTTTTGGAAATGAAAAAAACATATATATGAAAATTTATCTTTTTTTAAAAAATCAGAAGGTGGGAAAATAGAATTTCTAATGAAAGTAAAACAGAGCAGAACTCCAATAATCTCAGAATTATTCTAATTTACAGTGAAAATCCAATGGCGTTCACGAATTCTGAATTTCTTATTGGTTCCTCTTTAAAAAAATGGGGGGGGGGACTTGGTTAGTCTGACTTTGTGGTCAAAGAGTTTCTAATTAATTACTACCTTTTAATGAAGGGCAATTGACATTTATCTGAAATGAATACTTTAAAAAGATGAAACTATGATAAAGATAATAAGACTGGACCTGTACTTAGCTTCATGAGGGCTCTTGTAAATCAAAAATACATTTCAGTCATCCATCAACATGACCACATTGATACTGAAACTGTTTTACAGTTTGATTGTGGGACTGTGTTAAAATATGTACTGATCCCATTGTTAGTTCCTAATTTATACACTTTTCATCCCAAAACACATCATAGTTTTTTGCACAAGGGTGTCTGCAGAGCAAGATCAGAAAATTCAAGATAGCATCCACACAATCAAGTGATTGAAGTCCCATCCTTTTCATAGAGATCACAACACATGTAAAATAGAGGTAAGCTTTGGCCTGCATTGTCCCAAAGATACTTTTTCAAAATGCAAGTGGACTTTGTTTTTCCTTGAAGACATTTTGCTTCTTATCAAAGAAGCTTCTTCGGTTCAGTGAGAACTTGTTCCGTCCGGAAAGAAGTTGCGTGAGACCAGGTTCCAACAACAAACTCTTTATTTAACTCAGTAAGCAATGGTAACGGAATGAGAGCCCAAGCCGCGGCAGCCCTTTGAATTTATATGTGGCTTGCTCGCAGCTGTGGCCAATGACCACTTTAAATGTTCCCACCGTCTGGCGGGCCAATCGGATTGGTTCTTCTACTGCCTAATCCGAGAACGTGACTTTTCTGGCCAATAGAAATAGGGAATTGGAGCCCTACCAAAGTTCATCCAATACACTTACACTCCGCACTTGGTTCGATCAGTGTGCAATAACGTAGTCAACGCAGATAGGTGGGACCTATTTCTTCGATCCTTGGATATGACCTGGGCAGCTCAGTCTTGGATGTGGATTCTTCGAGCGGTTCGGGACAGGATCGCTAGTCTCTGTTTCTTTCCACATGGCACTCCTAGGCAGGTGAGTTCTGCATCTCTGCTGTCCGACTGGTCTAACGGTTTGAGATGTGCTTCCCGACAACCCTCCTTGCTTTTGTACCGGCGTTGGTTGAGTCTGCGCTGGCTGTTCTCCTTCCAGAAAGAGCGCTCGTATTCGTTCTTCTTGCTCCCCGATTTACTCATTTGGGTTCATCATAACTTGTGAGTGCTCTTATTTAGAATTTTGTATTGATAGTACTGGCTTTGATGTAGTGTTTGATTGGTTTGTTATGGGAGGTTCATCTCTCCCTTTTTTATTATTTTGTATTCCCCCCCTCCCACGGTTGTTTTTTGGTTGGTATTATTTTTGGCGCTGGTGTTGCCTTTTGGGCGTTTCGCAGGGTGCGAGAACAAAAGCTGGTCGATTGTCTGCTTCATTTATCTTCCGTCGTCAGGAGTATAGATCGATAGATGGGGGCCTGTGATCTGGTGATCGTGGTGAAGCCATAACGGTCCGGTGAGGGTTTTCGCATAGGACACCAGGTGCCGTATTCTACAACACATTGACCATATTTGCTGGACGGAGTCGGCAGAGGTTTACTCCCAGGTTGTAAGTGAGGTGCAGTATCTTGATCCGAGGTAGGAATGCAGTTTCCCTACCAATCTAGCGCAGTTCTGCTGGCTTGTTCGATGTTGTGTTGCTAGGGGTAATGTGCTGTACGGTTAGTAGTCGGTTTAGGTTTTTTTTGCAGCACTCCCCTTGTCCATTCTATCCAGGCCTCCTTAAGATGTACTAACCATGCGTTCTGCCTGCCGTTTGCAGCGGGATGGCCGGCGCCGTAAAAAGCATGTCGGAACTACCCTGGGCAGCTAAATACATGCCCAATCGGAATGCTAGACAGTAACACTGGAGCCATTAATCTGACACCAGTAATAATCAGGGAGTCCTATGCCATGTGCAAAAAGTGTACGTCTTAGCATGTTTCATATACATGGCCTCGGTTGGTTGTGGAGCCATAAGGATGACTTCTAACCAGTAATTGAGATAAGGAATCCCAACCATGTTAAAAAGGTGTTGCCTTTTGTCGGACCCTCAAGTCACATAAATGCTAGTCATAAGACCATGGATCCCGGGGAGAGCTTTCACATTCCTCTTAATGGTGCTGTGGGGGGGTAAGCCTCAATTTTTGACAGTCATTGGCATGTTGACCACCAACATTAAATGTCTATTGCTCATTTTGACTATGCCAGGTGCCTCGCTGCAAATGCCAGAACAGCTTCCTGGAGTTCTGATTTGGTATCCACACCTGTCACCCATAAATGTATCTTCTTAATTAGTTTACAGTCTTGCTTGGAGTGCGAAGGTGGATTAAAAGTCTCAGTTTTGTTTTCTTTTGCGCCACCTATATTCTACCCAAATATTAGGATGTGAACTGTAAAAGGGTCTTTTGCGTGGATTTCGCCGATGTCTGCTGTGCGTTAACGGCGTTTCAGGCAGGCTCTCGAGTTGAAGTGGTGGAGATAGGTCGGGAGACATGGGTCCTGCTATACTGTGATGGGCAGCGAGGAATGGATCAGGGCTAGCAATGGGGTTAATTGTTTTTCCAGGGGGTGATGATCAGTGTGTAGGAGTAAGGCAGCGAGGAAAATTCTGACATCTGTCATTTAAGGATGACAGAAATTTTGGCGGTTTGCTTGATTACTTGCTTAGGATTCCCTCAAACAAGGGGCTTGTGATTCAGTTGATGTCGAAAAAGTTTTGCCATAAAGGTACTTCATGGAATCTTTTAACTCCGGTGTGATTGAGAGGAGAACTTCTCGTCAAGTTAGCTGTAATTGTGTTCTGCCTTGGAAAGCATCTTTGAATAGAAAACGACCGGTGCTCTCTCGTGTTAGGTTAGCTTGTGGCCCAGGATTGGCACAATTACAATGGTGATGCAATCAGGTGACGCGCCAAGGACAGGGTATTGCATATGCCGGACCTAGACCGATGCTAAAACTGATAGGCGGTTACGGGTTTAGACAGTTAATGGTCTTTGATACCCTGAAATTGCTGTTTGTTCCGGTCGGCGCCCATTTCACAGGTGTTTTTTTCTTCTGGCACCCTGACTATAAGGGTTTCGCTATGGTTGCTTAAATGGGGCAGGAACATATTGTAAAAATTTATGACACCTAGGAATGCTTGAAGGTCAGTTTTTGTTCCTAGGTCTAGGTGATCTTTTGATTGCCTTTATTTTTTTTCGGTGGGGTGGTCATGCCTTGTTCATCTATTAAGTAGCCCAGAACTCGACCGTGGTTGGGGGGTAGATTACATTTCTCTTCCTTTACCTTGCAGGCTGCGTCTACTAAATTCTTCTTAAACTTCCCTTAATCTTGTCTTCTCTAGTTGGTTGGCGTTTTTTGCTGAGAACAAAACATGTCAAAATAAGGGACGACTCCCTTGATTCCGTTTAAACAGATCTCCATGAGCTTTGGAACATGCCTGGGGCAACGCTAATGCTGAACTGGAGACAGTTACACTTAATGCCCCTCGATGTGTCACAATAGTCTGTGCCTCTGCGGTAGTGGGTCAACAGGTAGTTGTTTGGTACGCCTGTGCGAGATCAAGCTCGCAAAAAATTTTCCCCCCTAGGGAGTGCAATTAAGTGTTGCACTACTTTTATTGGTATGCACTTTGTTTGGAGCGCAATGGTTTAGGGTTGCCTTATAAAAGTTGTCGCAGATGCACACTGACATCTGGTTTGACAGGAGTCATGATGGGTGTTTCCCACCTGCAAGGTCGATTGGCTCTAAACACCCCTTGAGCTATTAAATTGTGATTGTTCATCAATTTTTGGTTTTAAGGCAAACGGGACATGTCTGGCCTTTAAATGGATGGGTCTAGGCTAAATGAAATTCGGTGTGCCCTTGTACTTGCTAGGGTCCTGTCGAAAACATCTTGGAATTCTTGCTAGCAGGTCTCCTCCCAGTTGGCTCATGCAGCAATGCGTTTATCCTGGTTCATTCCCAGGAGCGCGAACCATTCGATCCCTGCAGAATGAGGGCGATCATGCGTCGACGATGGTCAGAGGCAAGATTTCGGCATGGTCTTAAATTTTCAATGCGAGAAATGTCAAGGCCCACTACCGGGATTCGATTTCCCTGGTAGTTTCTTAAAATCAGTCTGTTTTTGTAGTTCTTTTTGTTTCAGGTATGGTATCAGGCGCCGGATGGTATTTCAGGATACCTTAGATAGAAAAGGCCCGAGATCAACTTCCATCTCACGAGGCTTCCCTCGATGTTCACCTCTATCCGGACCTTCTTCCCGTTTTCTGCCTGGCGCTTTCCGATGGTTATCTGATCATGTGTGTGTTTCCTTCTCTGTCACTGGTTCTTTTGCTTTGGTTCCATCTGCTTCCAGCTTGTCTTTCTTTTCATGTCTGTGGCATGTGTGATGTGATGTGTGTGTGTGACTGCTGCATCTTTTAAGGCACTATAAGCTCTTTTTGTTTTGGCAGAACCCTATCGACGTGTGCTCCTGTTTGTTACAACCTACACGATTGCATCTAGGAACCTGTCATCAGCTGCTGGGAAAATGGTAGGGTGCCCCCGCATTTCCTGCACGACTGAAACTACCCACCTCGTTTCTTTCTCTTTTCCCTGCCATTTCTTTGTCTGGATTGGAAGTCTATGGACATCTTCACTTTTCTTCCATCGTTTGCTCTGGAGATTCGAGATCTTCATAGTGGGCAGCGCTGTGGGACTAGTTTCTATGCTTCCGCTCATGCCTTCGTTCTCTCTGGCTTTGGTTTGTGGATCTGGAATTCGCATCATCTGGTGTATGGTGCTAGACTGATATTGCTTTTGCTGCTTTCGGCGGGCTTGAGGACCGGGTTCCAATCAACAACTCTTAATATTTAATCTCAGATAAGACAACATGGTAAACAGAACAGGAGCCCAAGCTGGGCAGCCCTTTATATTAGAGCATTGCTTGTGGCTTAGTGGCCAATATGACACCACCTTTAAGATAGTTCCCGCCATCCGGCGGGCCAATCAGATTGGTATACTCTAATGTCCAATCTGAGAACAGGCCTTTATCGAGCCAATCAGAATAGGGAACTTGGAGCCTACCAAGTTCCATACATAACAGAACTGAAGAAGCTTCTTGGATGAGAAGCAAAACATGGTAGAAGGTAAGACCAATGGTGGGGGAGGGAAATCAGCCCCAGGGTAGCTTGCTGACATTGGAGCTCTGGGATGACCAAAGGGTCAGTCTTGTGATTACTGCAGTTCTGGAATATGGGAGTGATTTTCCCATCAATGTCACTAAGCCATCATCACTCAAAATTCATATTAGTGGTCCGCGGGATTTAGAATTATGAGTTTGGTAGTCCCTGAGGTCCAAAAGGTTGGTGACCTCTGACCTAGATGACTGAGAATTTCCATAAACTTTGATTGCATTGTTGTGGTTGTCAACCTGGCTTTTTGACACATACACACATGCACTCTGGAGACCTCTGGCCATGCAGGTTCTAAAACAAATGAATTATTTTCATTCAGAGGCATCCACAAAGAAGGGTAAAAATACAAGATGACAGATGTGACCACATGTTGAAGCATGGGGTATTCATCAAAATGGGTAAAGCTATGATCATATCTTGATTTTATTTTACCCCATCATTATCCTCCAGAGTATAAGTTAACACTGAATAAGCCCAATGTTTCAGTTACACCAAAGCACATTTTTTAAAATGTTATATTTATTTATTTAATTAGATTTCTATCTCACCTTTATTACTATATAAGTAACTCAAAGTGGCAAACATTCCTAATACTCCTTCCTCCTCTGATTTTCCCCATAAAACCAACCCTGTGAGGTGGGTTGGACTGAGGGAGAGTGACTGGACCAAAATCACTCAGCCAGCTTTCATGATTAAGGCAGGACTAGAATTCCCAGGCTCCTGGAGATTGGGTCCAGCCAGCCAGCCTTCATGCCTAAAACCTGGAAATAAGGAGAAACTTTCTGACAGTGAGAACAATCAACCAATGGAACAGCTTGCTTTCAGAAGTTGTGGGAGCACCATCACTTGAGACTTTCAAAAAGAAATTGGACTGCCATTTGTCAGAAATGGTGTAGTGTCTCCTGCTTGGGCCAGGGAAGAGGTTGGACTAGATAACCTAAAAGGTCCCCTCCAACTCTGTTAATCTAAAAGAATCTAAAGTGAGACTAGAACTTCTGGTGATTGGCCCAGCCAGCCAGTCTTCATGCCTGAAGTGGAACTAGAACTCTCTGGCTCCTGGTTTCTAGGCCAGCAACTTAACCGCTACACCAAACTGTGCTCTTGGCTTTTTTTTAATCTCCAGTTGAGACTTCTTAAAAGATTCTGTCTTTGTCCTCCTGTACTTTATTAAAGCCCAGTTAATTAATCAATGGCATCCTTTACTCTCTCTGTGTTAAAATCAACAACTGAACAACCCCTACCCCATTCTATGAATTTGTATTTTGTACAGAACTTCACAACCTTGATTTGATCCTCTGGGCATTTCTGTGTTATAAATATTTAGCAGCAACAGTTACATACTTGTTTATGCATGCAGCCATGCTTGCAGAATTTTGTTGACAGAGCAGAGGCAGTAATTCCAATTTTTTATTTACCATAATAAGGGGGGAATTCATTCCTTCTTGATTAGAGTCCTGCTGTTCTCATTCATTCTTTACTGCACACAAGCAGAATCATGCTCGAAACGGAAACAATGGGATGAGAAGGGTGGGGGAACGGAGTAATTTCCAAATTTGTTCTGAAGGATCTGGGTGATTCGTAAAGAATTAGTTTGCAAACCACTTTGTGCAACAGCCTAGATCGGTGACAAATGCATGTATTGCATTGCAAGTATAAGCGCCCAGATTCAGTCTCCAGATTCTCCATCAAAAGGGTCTTGGGATGTTTGTGACAGTTGGTGAAGAGCTGCTATTATTTGGCATATTGCTATTAAATGGAAAACAATATTGGAGCAATGAGCCGAGCATTCTGTTTACTCAGGAAAATTGCAACATTTTCAAATGAATGTGCAAAATCAGGACTGATGTCGTAGAGTATCGTAGTATTCAAAGAAGAATGGTTGCAGGATTTGGGTATGGCTGGCCTAGAGAAATGAAGGACTAGGGGTGACATGATAGCAGTATTCCAGTGTGTGAGGGACTGCCACAAAGAAGAAGGGATCAACTTACTTTCCAAAGCACCAGAAGGCAAGTCTGGTGGAAACTTGTGGAAACTAATCAGAATAGAATAGAACAGAATAGAATAGAATAAAATAGAATAGAATAGAATAGAATAACTTTATTGTCATTTTGAATGTACATTAATCAGCATACATTAAAATGAAATTACATTGCATACTGCTCTCAAAGGGTCGCTACCTCAATTATACACTACATAAACATGACATACATACATACATACATACATACATACATACATACATACATACATACATACGCATATACCCACATATATTATATGACGTGGAGAAACAACATAGTCTAGTTTGGGAGATATACATGTACATAGCGAGAAAAGCAAATCTTGCAAATTTACCAGACGGATGGCATAGGGAACAAAGCCATTACAGAATCTGGTAGTTGTGCTAGAAATACTTTGAAACCTCATCCCAGAGGGGAGCAACAGAAACAGACCATAAAGTGGGTATATGGAGTCTCAGCTCTATTCTGAATTATTTTTGCAGATGTATGTGAGTCTGTGTGTGTGGAATGCAATTCTTCATATATTGAACATGGCAGAGAGCTTGTGCGTTTGTCCTAGGCAGAAAGGGTTTGTGGCACTATTCCCATTCCAGTCCAATTCTATAGATGGCATGGTAAATTGCCATCCTGCATTTAATCTCAACCCAGCAAAACATCTTCACAAAGGCTCATGCAAAGGTCACATTCTTTCTCTGAAGGAACTCTTTCCATTTGCTGGATGCTAACAGTCAGATATTGCTCCTTAAATTCCCTTCCATTAGAACAGCCCAGCTTTCAAAATGTTTTAAGTTCGCTGGATTCTCTCCAGTTTTTTCTCCCAAGACAAAAAAGATGTGGTGCAGGAGAAAACTGGGAGTAAAACCAACGCAGATATAAAAATGAGATGGATGGATTTTTTCCATAAAAAGCTGTCCATAAAAATTAATTAGAGAGTGAAGTTTAGGCTGGAGATCCTATGCATTGCTAGTGAAGCTACATTAGTGGGGCACTTTACAACAATACTGTTTTCTTTTTTTAATTTCAGTTCGTTGCCTGGTTCCACCCACTCCACAAATTTTAATGGTGTCATATTGATCTGTGGTTTCTTTTTACTTGTTCCTAAAATCTCAGATTAGAAATAAAGTAAACGGAAGAAATATACAGTACTCTTGTCTGATCCTAGGAGAGGCTTTTTTAATATATAATACAGTACTATTCAGTGCCTTCCTTAATTTTCATTACAGATAGTCTTTGATTTACAATCATTCATTTACTGACTGTTTGAAATTGCAATGGCACAGAAAAAAAATAACCCATGACCAATTTTCAAACTTATGACCGTTGTCACAATGAGATAAAAATTCAGCCGCTCAGTAACTGGCACATTTCTATGATTGTTGAAGCATCTTGGGGTCCTCAGGGTCACCATTTGTAACCTTCCCAGCCGGTTTCCAATCAACAAAGTCAATGGGGAAAGCCAGATTTACTTAACAACCACATGATTCACTTAACAATTGCAGTGATTTGCTGAACAACTGTGGGGGAAAAGGGTCAAAAAATGGTATGTCAGGTTTCCAAGTGATGAAATCCATTTAAAAAGAAAAGAATAAAATCCAAATTGTCCAAAACAATTTCTTTTATTTGGAAAGCATCAAATTGGCAAAGTCCGTGGTAATTCCGGATCTGATACAACCCGGAATTACCTCACAATATTAGAAGTTAGAAACAAACCCCCGAAAGTCACATATTCCAATAGAAGTAATTCAGCATTGCTTGATGTCATAAATCTCCATCTCAAGGGGCCTAAGCACAGATATCTCGTTTTCCCACGGGAAGAAGAATCACCTAACCTAAACAACTCTATCTCCACTCCTCTCCCCTTAGGATTGTGGCAACCCTGAAACCCTTCCCCCATAACTGCCAAAGAGAAAGTAAGAAAAAGAATATATACTAAGCCTAACTAAAATGGCTACACCAATGGTTGTATTCAACCGGTTCTGCCCGGTTCTGGAGAGCCGGTAGTGGCGATGAGCAGTGGAGACCAAACCGGTTCTCTTTGCTGCTCTGTGTTTGGCCCACCCACTCACCCGGGCTCCCATACTCACTTTTATGGCCAGAATAGAATATACCACTGCGTGGCAGCTGCTGCAACAACCAGCATCATGCAGGCTTGCAGGAGGCAAGTTAGAATGCCTCTGTGCCTGCGCAAAGTGTTTGGCGTGCACGTGCACACAAAGTATGCATGCACGCAAACCGCGGCCACCGAGACACACCCACCGAATACCACCACTGGGCTACACATAGGTCAATTTCAGACTTGACAGGTGTATAACTCACTTAACTGTTTGGCTTAGCAACGGAAATGAAACAAACAAAATGCTAAAAAGTTATGATATTTGTCTGGTTATTTAACCAAGCACATCTAAATTATATTAAAGGAACCAAAATATCTTTACAATCCCCAAGGCATGTCACAACTTTTGAGCACTCCTAATATTTGGAAATTGAAGGTTGAAAAATTTGACATGTCCTAGGTCTGTGATGGTGAATCTATGGCACGCGTGCCACAGGTAGTACACAGAGCCATTTGTGCCAGCACACGAGCTGCAGGCAAACTTACCTCACTGCACATGCTCGTGCCTCACAGCTGATTTTTGGCTGGTTTGAGGCCTCTTTCGGCCTCCATGAGGCTTGAAAAAAAAAGCCTCTGCAGGTTTTGCAGGCCGAATAATAGGCCCCTGTTACTTCCTGTATTTCCGGAAATACTGGAAGTGATGAAATGGGCCTAAAAAGCCTGCAGAGGTTTTTTTCAAGCCTCTGGGAGGCTGAAAATCAGCTGTGAGGCACGGTGCAGGTAAGGGGGAGGCATGGGAGGGATTGCGTGCGCATGCGCAGGGGTTGGGGGGGGTGCATGCATTGCCTTCTGGGTGCTGGCACAATTTTTGGTACAGGAGCCCCAAAAGGTTAGCCCCCACTGTCCTAGGTAGTAATCAAGTCTTCGACTTGCAATGATTCAATTAGTGACTGTTCAAATTTACAATGGCGCTAAAAAAAGGGACTTGTGGCCAGTTTTCACACTTTATAGCATTTCCACGGTCACGTGATCAAAATTCAGATGCTTGGAAACTTACTCATATTTATGACAGTTGCAGTGTCTTGGGGTCATGTGATCCCTTTTTGCAACCTTCTGACCAGCAGAATCAATGGGAAAGCCAGATTCACTTAAGAACCAGGTCACTGACTTAACAGCTGCAGTGATTCACTTAACAACTGTGGCAAGGAAGGCTGTAAAAAGGGGCAAAGCTCACTTAACAAATGGCTCACTTAACAAATTTCTCAACAAAAATTTGGGGCTCAATTGTGGTGGTAAGTTGAGGATTACTTTTATTTCATTTTGAATGGAAGAAGAAATACCCATCATAAAAAGAGAGGGAGGGAGGGAAAATTTAATATTTTTGGATTCGTCTGGATAAAAACCTCCCCGTGTGCCACCAAACATATGAATGAGCTGTCAGAGCATCAGAGAACCATAATTTCAACTCAATATTGATTTGTTTTAGAAATTTCTAATTCCACACCTTCACCCTGAAAGATGGAAAGCAGAGTGGGCAGTCTACACAAAACATCAATTCATATCAGAGTAAAACTGAAGTATGCATCAAATGTTGCAGGTAATAAAACTGAGAGATGATCAGGAGAAAACTATTCAACCAATGAAACCTTGAGAAATCAATACACTGTATGAAGAAATAAGCATTTCTTTTCCTAAGGGGGAAAACTGTACTATATTTGCACCTGCCATGCCTTCCTTGAAAGGAGATTTTAATTTCAGCATGGAGAGGGTGACATCTGGGAACACCACCTCCAACTACCTCCAGATCCTTCTGAAGACTTTCCTTCTCATTTGCCATCTCTGCCACTTGGTTTTGGAACTGGAAATAAACAAACAACTACCATTCCTAGATGTACTAATCTACAAAAGAACAGATGGCACACTGGGACACA
>BHFT01032386.1:0-11861 GCA_004320025.1 Laticauda laticaudata
AGTACTGAGTACATATGCATGCTTATATTTGTCAGAGGTCCGATATTGTTCTATGTACAATCCTTGTTTTATTGACTGCATGTAATATTCTAATTTTCTGTGATTGTGGATTTGGGGTTTTCATGAGCTTCATGAAACCCTTGTGTACAACCCTTGTGCTGCCAAGCCTTTGGCTCCTAAGTACCTAATAATCTGGTGGTAAATCAGTACTCCTGATTTTTTTCCAATCGGAATAAAACTGATTCTTCAGGGAACTTCTCTCCAGCCAATTTTGTTCTTTCACACTACAAAAAGAAGTCTTAAAGTTAGAAAGAAAGGAAGCTGCATTGTGCTGACTTAGCACACAGCATGCAACACTCAACACATCTTTCACAAATGGGTTTACATGAGTTTCACCTGTACATCACAAGATTGCTATTTGGATAAAATAGACAGAAGGCCAATCGGTACATGATCTCAATTGCCAGAAGATAAATAAGGTAAAGTAAAGGTTCCCCTTGCACATCCGTGCTAGTTGTTTCTAGCTCTAGGGAGCGATGCTCATCTCCATTTCAAAGCTGAAGAGCCAGTGCTGACTGAAGATGTCTCCGTGATCTTGTGGCCAGCATGACTAAATGCCAAAGGCACACAGGATGCTGTTATCTTTCCACCAAAGTGGTCCCTATTTTTCTACTTTCATTTTTACATGCTTTCGAACTGCTAGGTTGGCAGAAGCTGGGACAAGTAATGGGAACCTCTTTACTCAGCACTTGGGATTTGAACTGCTGAACTGCCCATCGTTCTGATCGACAAGCTCAGCATCTTAGCCACTGAGCCACTGCATCCCTTAGAAGATAAGTAGTTTGATTTAAGCAACTATCTTTCCTTAAGCATGGTTTTAATTTGGGGTTGGGAAATCACATTCCTTCCAGACATAAGAAGCATCCTTGATGTTCTACAGTATCTATCACTTCCATAGTCATTTGTCATTCACTCAAAGTCACCAGCAGAAGAAATCAAAGCTGAGCAACTCTAGCTTTCTGATCCTCCTATCAATTACCTGTCAGAAGATGAGTTTATGTGCCTTGTTGTTAATGAGCCTCACTGTAGCAATTAACAAACAAGTCCCACAAAGGATTAGCCTCTCAGTTCAGGTGACCAATTGTTCAATAAATATTGACACCGATGTCCGGGAAAGTATATCATATGTGATTGTGTGCACCAGATGAAACACAATAGCAAGAGAGACTGAGTGGATAGAAAGCTTTGTTTGATGTCTTCTTCAACCTGAAACTACTTCTTTTGTTTTGTCTTTGAAAGGAAATCTTGCTCTCCATTTGTGTCTAAAACTTCAGTGGCCCAAATGGCTTTTATGCTTCCCTTTTATGAGCAAAGACGTCTCCATTAACTCTTAACTACTTTGAGTCTTAAAATAGCTAATCAGCCCAATTGTTCATCCAGATGGAAATGGAATTAGGCAACTCCTGACAATATGGGGTTTTTTTCCCTTCCATTTTTTGGGGGGGTTTGTTTTTATAAGTGGTATTGTTTGCAAGCAGCTCCATTAGCAGGTTTAATTAAGTAGCCATTACCTACAAAACTGAAGATTTGACACCATTGTTTTTAAATCTGTTATCTGTTCTCACACTGACTTGTAATGGCAGTTTTGCTTTGATATCACTTATAACAATCATCCTAAAGTCTTGTTCCAATTAAGATTTCTGTTTAAAAGGCTTCTTAAAACTAGATGGATATTTGGGGAGAGACAGGGGGAAAGTGGGAGGGAGGGAGGGAGGGAGGGAGGGAGAGAGAGAGAGAGAGAGAGAGAGAGAGAGAGAGAGAGAGAGAGAGAGAGAGAGAGAGNGAGAGAGAGAGAGAGAGAGAGAGAGAGAGAGAGAGAGAGAGAGAGAGAGAGAGAGAGAGAGGACATCTCAGCAAAATCATCCCAAGCTAAGCTTCACCATAGTCAAATAGAAGTTGAAGAAGGGAGACTGGAGTAAGATGTGGTTCTTTAAAGGGGAAATTTATTTATTTATTTATTTGTTTGTTTGTTTTGTATTTATTTTATTTAGTTTAGTTTGTCAAGCATGTATGAGAAAACAAGTATAAGTATGAACATAACATATAATCATATAAGTATAAATGGGTATAAGTATATACATAATAAATGAATATGAATAAATGGCAACAATAGGACAGGGATGCTAGGCACACTGGTGCACTTATGCATACCCCTTGCAGACTCTATGGAAGGTCCATGGAAGACAGTTTAAGGTTAACATTTTGGGGGTTTAAGGATGTAACAACAGAGTCAGGTAGTGAGTTCCAGGCGTTGATCACTCTGTTGCTGAAGTCATATTTTCTGCAATTGAGTTTGGAGCAGTTTACTTTGAGTTTGTATCCATTGTTTACCCCTGTGTTCTTGTGGTTGCAGCTGAAAAAGTCACTTCATGAACAAAGTCGATGGTTCTGAGAAAGAAAACATAATCAACATCTAAATGAAGGTGTAGATCTGGCCTTCCCTCACGCTTGTAACATCTGTGCTTTCTTTCTTTTAAATGTTTCTAAAAAGAAGAAGCTTGATTTAGGCCTGGAGGAGAAAGAACAAGAAAAGCTTCTTCCTTGCTGAAAGAAAGCAGCAAGAACTTTGTCAAGAAATGAACTCTTAATCTAACCCACACCTCATTTGTCACCCAGATGGGCTGAAGGAATGTGACATTTACAAACTGGGAATGTGAACACATCCATTTCAGCAGCCTGACATCCTGATATAATAACTATTTACCTTGAGAAAGAGAGAACTGAGATTTCCGATTCTTGCGCATCTTCTCACTTCAGCACTTATTTCCTCACTCTGTCAAACATCCCCAGATTAATGGAACAATTTGTTCGACAAATCATATTAGCAGAAAGCGCACAGGGCAAAGAGAGTGGTGGGGGGCATGGGTGTGGGGAAGCTGAGCTCTTCTTTTGCTCATTCATAGCTGCAGTATCTCCGCAAATAAAAATGTAGTTATGCCTGACATTTACAGAGGTACAATATGAAAAGGGAAAAAGTGTAATGACTTTAGGCAGTTGAGAGATCACTTTACAAGAACAGGACTGCTCGAAAGGGAATAAGATAAAGTTACACAGAGCATCTAGATTGAGCTGCTTTCTCAAACAGATTTGTCAAACAAAACAGCAGGGATCCATTTGTGTGTGTTCAAACTGAGGAGGGGGTGGCGGTTAGAAGAGTTTTCCATTAAAATGATGGGCGTTAAGTCTTACCTGGGCTGGGGAATAGAAGATAGCAATCAGCTACAGATTTCAGCAAAGGTGCATTAAGAGAGAGAGAGAGACAGAGAGAGACAGAAACAGAGAGAGACAGAAACACACACACACACAGAGAGAGAGAAAGAGAGAGAGAGAGAGAGAGAAAATGCAAGGAGAGAAGCAACCTAGAAGTAAGGAGAAACTTTCTAATGGTGATAACAATTAACCAATGGAATAGCTCGCCTTCAGAGGTTGTGGGTGCTCCATCACCCAGCAATGTGCATCTAACCAGCAGATGACTTCTTTGCTACTAACCTCAGAATACTCTAGGCTCTCCTGCTTGAGCAGGGGGTTGGATTAGAAGACCTCCAAGGTCCCTTCCATCTCTTATTCTGTGTTTTGTATTCTGTATATTGTGACTGTTCCAGGGATTCCATACATTCCTATGAAGATGTTGTGAAAACAAAGGCAGAACCTGGTCCCAATATTTGAGGAGCTGCCACAAAGAGGAGGAAGTCAACCTATTTTCCAAAGAACCCGAAGGTAGGACAAGAAGCAATGGATGAAAACTAATGAAGGGGAGAATTAACCTGGAAATAAGGAGAAATTTCCTAACCAGAACAGTCAATCAGTGGAATGGCTTTCCTCCAGAAATTGTGGGCGCTCCATCACTGAAGGCTTTCAAAAAGAGACTGGGACAACCACTTGTCTGAATGATATAGGGTCTCCTGTTCAAGTAGGGGGCTGGACTAGAAGACCTCTGAGGTCCCTTCCAACTCTATTATTCTATGTTCAAGCTGGCAAATGTCTTGCAAAAACAGACTGGTAGCAGGTCAGCAGTTTACCCCACCAAGTTATCATGATATGAGTAGATTTTGGAGGCACAGTTGGCAATATTGTAAGTGTCTGGGGTTGTTTTCAGACGTCTAATGTGCAAATGAAGAAGTGAACTGCTCATCAAGTCACAAACTCTGAATTTACTAAATTAGGATTTGTATAATCCACCCATTCAGAAACCCAGCCTATTCATCCTTTGAAGCCGGCAATCAGAAAATCGGTTTATTACCCATTAGAGAAGTAACCTTCTGCAGCAGACTCCTTAAAATAATTGTGTTCAAAGAGCCCCATTAATTTCACACATATATGAAGAGGTTAGTTATAAATAGCACACACACGTGTGTATTCCCACACAGGGGACTCTGCTTAATAGTCAGAGGTATTCCAGGACAGAACAGTGAATCTAATTGTCTAGATTGCTCATTGTTGTTATTTATTGTTGTTATTTATTATTGAATCAATTGATCTATTTAGCCAGGAAGGGAAATGTTTTAAATCTATTAAGTCTTGTCTTTTGTTTGATAAAAGACATAATCCAAGCTGCATTTTTAAAATGCCTTTATCTTCATCCTTCATTTGCTATGTGGCATAAAGCATTGTAGCTTGATGCCTCCTTCTCATTCAAGTATCTGAGCAAAGGCTTAGTTCATGCAAGCAAGAGGGGTTTTTTTTCCTTAAAAAAAAAAATCGTGATTTTTAGGAAGAGAAACTTTCCTCTTCTTTTCCCTGTTTAATGGCTGGATTTTCTGCCGTTGCTCCAATAAATCCCGCCAGCAAAATAGTTGGAGGCTTCCTTCTGTGGTTACTGGCCCGGTCCCACTGCACTTACGGATGCAAAGAGGATGTAAAACGTAAAAAAAAGCTTGCCATCCATTGGAAAACGCACGCTATCATCTCATTGTGTACTCACTGCAATACGTGTTCATATCACGCTGTATAATCTGAAACGAGCAATGACTGTCCACTGCGATTTCATCCGCGCAGGCAAGTTTTTTTTTAGCTGCAACAAAACTTTGTGAATGGAATGAAACTACGCCTAAACACATGTAAATCTGTGAACATCCGAGCAACAAACGTTCTCATGTCCATATCATCCGTTAAACATCCACGTGTAATCTCTCTACATCCTCTGGCCACGCCCTCAATACATCTGCGCAAGAAAATGGAAAGAGGGAGGAAAACAAAAGGCTACATGGAACAAATCAACACCAGCATAGTAACATGGAAATTAGAAAGATGCGCATGAATTGTTTTGCATCGATATACATCCGCGCGGCATCACCCTTTCTTTCTTCAGGCGTACGTGATGCATCCGCTTCATCCCTATGCATCCACTCACAATATCCCCTTGGAACCCCTTCGGAGGTGTCATCCGCTTCCATCCGTTGTCATCCGCTACTTCTGATGAACATCCGTTTAACATCCTGCTACAACTACTACCGCAAGTCCGTTCTTTCCGTTCTTTTCCCATTCTGTTTATGCAAATTTTTAACCACCCACTTTTTGGAGCAATGACAAAGGATGGGAGCCACCCCCGAGAATTTTGCCTCATCCGCTGTGTCCCTTTATACATATGTTTTGCGTCCGTCGGCCAGTGGGACCAGGCCTTAAGCAAGTATTCAGGTCTTCCTTTAATGGCTGTGGTACCTCATGTATTCAATGTGACACAGGCAGTCCTTGGCTTACAACAGTTCATTTGGTGACCATTTGGAGTTACAACAGCACTGAAAAAAAAGACTTAGGACCATTTTTCACACTTACAACTGTTGCAGCATGTGAATGGTCACGTGATAGAAATTTGGATGCTTGGCAATTGACTCATATTTATGACACTTGTGGTGTATCTAGGTCATATAATCCCCTTCTGCAACCAAGCTAAAGTCACTTGGTGAGCCAGATTCACTTAACAACTCTGTGACTAATTTAAGATCGGCAGTGATTCACTTAACAACCATGGCAAAGGAGATTGTGTTAGTGTTAGACTTCTGGAAGAAGAGAGAGGAACCTTTTCCACTTTACATCGAGGAGACTACGTGGAAAGAGTTTCCTCCTTTAAATTCATGGGAGTTTAACCTCAGTGAAGATGTTATCTGGAAAATCAACACAACTCAGGTGGCCAGAAAGGCCCAACAGATACTCCATTTCCTTAGGGTCTTGCGAAAGAATAAAGTGGAACAACGACTGATGGCCTCCTTTTACTGGTTCACAATAGAAAGTGTCCTCACATATTGCATGACGGTGTGGTATGCTGGCTTGACAATAGCGGATAGAAAGAATTACAGAGGATGGTGAGCACAGCACTAAACTTCGTGGGCTGTTCCCTGACACCACTAGATGACCTCGCTAGGACTCGCTGCCTTAGAAGAGTGAGAAGAATCCTCAGAGATGACTCACATCCCGGTCAGCTCTTTTTCACTCTTCTACCATTGGATAGGAAGTAGAGAAGTAGAGCCAGCCACATCAACAGGCTGAAGAACAATTTCTACTCTTGGGCTGTCAGACTCCTGAATAGAAAATAACTTCATATCAACATAATATGACAGATTTTCAGGGCCGGTGCATTGGGCAGCAAGGTCACATAGTGTAATAAGATTGGGACTGGGTCAGGGATTTCTGTCCTCACTGTGAGTTTTGTGGGGGGGGTGCATGAAGGGAGGCTCAGCCAATCTCATTGTACACATGTTGTACTCTGACAATAAAGATAATAATCATGACAATAAAGGTAATAATAAATGAAAGCCTCACCTAACAACAGAAATTTTGGGCTCCACTGTGGTGCTCAGTCGAGACCACCTGTCCTAGAAGGTTGTAACCAGACAGACCTACCAACCTGCTGGTGCTAGTAAGGTCAAATGAAGTGCATGAGAAGGAGAAGAATTATTTCTCTGTTGGTCCCCTAAGCACTCCTAGCCCATCAGGGACACCTTCTTTAAATTCCAACAAAGTCCTTTACCAAACATACGTCCTTTTTCCAGTGTCCTGCTCACACCCATGTATAATATATAAAAGAATTTTCATTAACCGGAGCCACTTGATCCTGCAAGCATAACTCTTTGAGTTATGCTTTCAGGATCACTAACTCCATAAGGCATAAATTGTTCGCCTGTCCTTCAGCTCCACTCATTTTTAAGGCAAAATAGCTCAGCAATTTGGATCGGTCCTTCACAAATTCACCTTCTGTGCAAAATGGCCGCGAGGCCTACTTTGCACCTGACATGCCACTGAAAGATGAGCTTCGCCGTTCCTAAGCTTTGGTCACTTTGTCATGCCTTTCAGCGATGAAATGTCCTCAGGAATAAATGCAAGAGGAGAGGACGCCGGGAAAGTCCAGCCAACACGAGATGCAGAGCTATATTTCCCTCTGACATCAAGGTCATGGCATAAAAAAGCACGGGACAAGCATGTGTCAGTTTTCATTGTTGGAGGCAACGTTAAGAGTAGCATCGTTTCAAACGCCTGGTGATAAATTAGTGTCACAGCAAACTTGGAATGTCCTTTCAGAAGTACGGAACAAACGATGTACCTTTACGGTGTGTATTTTCAAGGCGATTGGGACAAGGCAAGACCAGGAGAGTAAAATATAATTCAAGGTGAACAAAGAAAGAAAAGGGGAAAAAAGGAAGGGGTTGGGTGAAGCATTTGACATTCTTGTATTAAATATACCCAAGAAAGATACTGCTGGCATCTGCAGCAGCAGTGGGAAGGGGTCATCATTGTTAAGAAAATCAACATTGGGATATTACAATGCAAACTCCATCCCTTGTATTGGAGTATCTTAGTTGAGTTGGGTGACTATAGAAATCAATCAATCAATCAATCAATCAAACAAACAAACAAACAAACCATCAATTCCAATTCAAAAAGGACAGAATTGGCACTGCAATGTTGTGTTCTACCTGTGTCACCATCCCTGACCACTTCTTCTACTAGTGAATTAGTCAGAGCCACAAATTCGTACATGGGCACAAACCCATTTGTGAAAGATGTGTTGAGTGTTGCATGCTGTGTGCTAAATCGGCGCAATGCAGCTTCCTTTCTTTCTAACTTTAAGACTTTTTTTTGTAGCATGAAAGAACAAAATTGGCTGGAGAGAAGTTCCCTGAATAATCAATTTTATTCCAATTGGAAAAAAACCAGGAGTACTGATTTACCACCAGATTATTAGGTACTTAGGAGCCAAACGCTTGGCAGCACAAGGAAACAACAGCCAGTGACATAATAACGAGTCATGAACGCCCCAATCAACAACTAAAAAGCCACACACAACCAGGCACCACATAAATACTATGAAGAGAATAACCCAAAACACACATTCTGGTAGAGAGAAGTT
Source organism: Laticauda laticaudata (assembly GCA_004320025.1). NCBI lineage: Eukaryota > Metazoa > Chordata > Lepidosauria > Squamata > Elapidae > Laticauda > Laticauda laticaudata. The sequence goes on from BHFT01032386.1 coordinate 8,402, forward strand.
CCCTGAAGATGGGCTCCTCCAGCACCAGTCCGAAAGCTCGGAAGAAAAAAAACTCTGGTCCAGGTGAACGACACAGATTGGATCCAAAAACAAAATTGCTTAACCAAGAATGTTTAGTAAGGCCACACCTGGAATACTTGCATCCAGTTTTGGTCACCACATTACAAAAAAGATGTTGAGACTGTGGAAAAAGTGCAAAGAAGAGCAACTAAGATGATTAATGGCTGGAGACTAAAAACATATGAAGAACAGTTGCAGGATTTAGGTTTGGCTAGTCTACAGAAAAGAAGGGCTGGGGAGGACGACGACACACACATGATAGCAGCATTCTAGTATTTGAGAGGTTGCCACAAAGAGGAGGGGGTGAACTTATTTTCCAAAAGCATCAGAAGGCAGGGAAATAAATGGATTGAATGGATGGAAACTAAGCAAGGAGAGAAGCAACCTGGAATTAAAGGCCGTGTCACACTGCCCAACTTATGCAAAAAGGACACAACGGAAGAGAAAAATGTTACATCCATTGTTATCCGCTCTCAGAAGGGGCAAAAATTAGCATAATTGAAGCGGATAACACGGACGCGGGGAGGACGCAGGGCGGATGCAAAGCGGATGCGGAATGGAAGCCCAGTCGGAATGCCCACATCCGCTAGGCTTCCAGGGGCCTCAGAAAAAGCGGACGCGGAACCCGAAACAACGCCGTGCAGAGACGGTGCACAGCGGAATGAAGCGGCATGGCACAGAGGAGCCTAGCGGATGCACAGCAGAAGCAGAACCGGATCCCCGGAGTTAATTGCCGAATAGCGGGGGTTATGCATTGCTTTCAAGCCCCGGATAATAAGGAAGCCAGCTCGCAATGGCCAGCATTTGGAGGAAAGACCTGCTGCTGGATCACCTCGAGTTCTTGCCTGCATGTGAGCCTTCCAGCCTCTTTCTGCCAGCCTTGCTGCCAGCTCCCTGCCAGCCTGCTCCCCAGCCTCTGCGGCAGCCACCTTCCAGCTGCCTTCCAGCCTGCCTCCCAGCTCCTGGGCAGCCTGTCTTCCAGCCTCCCTTCCAGCCTTCTGCGCAGCCTGCCTTCCAGCCTGCCTTCCAGCCTGCCTTCCCAGCCTCCCTGCCAGCCTCCCTGCCAGCCTCCTACGGCAGGCCTCCCTTCCAGCCTTGTGGCAGCCTGCCTTCCAGCCTCCCCTCGCCAGCCAAGGTCTGTCTGCCAGTCTTGGTGCCTGCCTTCCTGCCAGGCTTCCTGCCAGGCTTCCTGCCTGTCCTTGTGCCAGGCCTTCCTGCGAAGCCTTGGTGCCTTGCGCCTTCCTGGCAAGCCTTCTGCCAGCCAGCAACCCCACAACCATGGGCGAAGAAATGCAAGCCTCAGCAACCTGCCCGCATTCCTTGGCAAGAAGGGACAGGGCACCCTCCTGCCCCCTGTCCCTACTCATCTTTCTGGTGGGGCTTCTGCTGCTTTGGGCCTCCCTATTCTATTGCTGAGATTCTGCTTGTAGCTGCCTCCTGGCAGTGCGTGCTTCTGTTGCGTTACTCTGCTGAAGCTGCTCCTGGTCCTGCTGGTCCTGCTGGTCCTGCTGGTCCTGCTCCCATTCTGCTGCGCTGCTCCTTTGGTCCTGCTTCGTGCTGCTGCTGCTTCTCGCTGCTGCTGCTGCTGCTTCCGCTGCATCCTGGTCTTGCTGACCCGCTGCTGTGCTTACCTCTTGCTGCTGCTGATCCTGTCTTGCTCTGCTGCTTGCTGCTGCTGGCTTGCTGCTGATTTATGATCCTGCTGCGTGATTATGCGGGGTGATTGCTGATTGATGCTGATTGCTGATTATGATCCTGCTTGTTGATGTGCTGCTGCTGTTTTGGTGTGGAGGAGAGGCCCCTACAACTGGAGCCCCTCTGATGAGGCCCATCTGTCCTGAAAGGAGGAAGAGACGTATGCAGGGACGGAGAGGAGGCAATATCCATGAGGAGGAACACGTAGGATTGGAGGGGTTTTGGGCTGGGGGATGGCTGAGAGAGAACGACTATCTGTGGTGGAAGGACACCGGTGTAACAGGGACACCAAGCGGAAGCATGCTGCTGGAGAGAGAGGGCGGAGAGTCTGGGCTACACATCTAGATGCTGCTCCTCGGCTGGTGGAAGCGCATGCACACCTTGGTTATGGGAAGCTGCACTAAAAAAATCTGGCCAGGCGCGGCTTAAGCTGACGGACAGAGAGAACTATGTAATGGCCAAGTGCAGCTTCCTGGAGGGTGCAGCGTCCCGCCACCAAGGAGCACCAGGAGCCCCATCTGTCTACCCTCTCTCTCCGGCAAGCCTGCAGCGACCCAGTCCTTTCCAGCCAGCAGTCAGTTCCCTGTCTCCAGCCAGTTTCTTGGAGCGTGCCACGGCGGAGAACCCACGGGCAGGGTGTGGAAAGCGTGGTGGAGAGCGATGAGACTTACTGGTGCGGTTGGGAGAGAGAGAGACATCGAGTCCAATGCTTGCCGAAGCCGCATCCACCACACCTCCGCCTCCACAGTAAGGCAGAGAGCCAGATGCAGGAGGGCCACAGCACAAGGTTCCTGGTGGAGATCAGCGGACACCATTCCGCCACCAGCATAGTCTCCTCTTCTCAGCTTGGTCCCCATCGAATCCTCCTCCTCCAACCGCAAGCCCTTCCTCAATTACGTCAACCAGACCCCAAGGAATGGTGGATTTCCCAGTACCAGTGGGCTGAAGGAGAGGGATCATCACGCTGCTTAACAAACCGTCCGACCCACAGGCACCTGCCTCCCACCCAGTCGAGCGTTCTGCTCTCCACCCAGGTGATGTTCCCGTCCCATTACCCAAGGCTTCCCAAAGCCCCTCACCTACCAGGCTTACAGCTACCTGGAGGTCCAGCAGACAGACAGCAGCCCTTCCACATACAGGCACAGCATCGGGTGACACCCACGACAGCGTGCCAGCCACAATCAATGATGCCACCACAACCAGTTCCTCACCCACTGCCAAGCAGACAGCCCTACTACACTACTCCTTCTCATCCCACAGGCCAAGCCCGCCTTCAGTACATCTGTCCTTTCAGTACTGGGGCTGACACCCCATTTGGCATGGAGAAGGACTCTCAGCATCGCGGGGCTGAGCCAGCACTCCGAAACCTTCCTGGCAACACACCGTCCCCTGTTTGTCCTCTCGGGGCCAGGCACTCCAGCAACACCTCAGACCCAGCACTGCAGCAGCACCCACCTCCACAGCACCTGCACGCCTAACAACCTTAGACTGGGCACCACACCTCCAAGTGACCAGAGGAGTGCCAAGACTGGCTGCACTGGATATTTGTGCGACTTTATTTGGACACTTGACTTGCGACATGTTTATTTTAAGCTGTTAATTAATAAAGTTTTGATCTTTGTTTCACCACAAACTTGGCGCTTCATTAATTTTTTTCTATAAAAGTCTTGGTGGAAACTTTTAGAAATGGTTAGCATTTGCATGC
>BHFT01032387.1:0-15761 GCA_004320025.1 Laticauda laticaudata
CAACGGATGGCAAGTGTTTTTCTCCGTTTTACATCCTCTTTCCATCCGTTGGTGCAGTGTGACATGGGCTTTAACAAACTGATTTTTTAAAATCAGGTAATAATAATATATATTATGTAAATACCATATTTTATCAGCTCTAGTATAGTCTATTTCAAATGTTATCAAAATTACAGACCATATTCTAAATACAAGTAACACCATAGATTTGTATGTAAGCATTGTTGTAGTGGTAGGTTCATTTTCAGTTGCTTTCCTAATGATCTGGAATTTGCTTTTTTCAAGTTACCACACACTGAGTCAACATATTCATTGAGCTGTCTACTGTGACCTTAAGATGTTAAGCTGACTGGTCTAATAATTTCCCAGGTCTCCCCTGGATCTCTTTTTAAAGATTTGTGATACTTTATTTTTATTCCAGTATTCTGTCACTGAACCAATCTGAGAGACAAGTTACATTATATTTTAGGAGTTCAGCAGTTAGATATTAGATTTCTTTACAGGAATCTTTACAGATTCCTGCAGGGATGCCATCAGGATCCAGTGATTGTACTGTGACAGGTAGGAGGAAATAGTAAGGCATGTGGTAGTCTGCTAAAAATATTATCATTTATGAAGGACAATAAGGACACAGACTGCATATAAATAGGATGTTGCATTGTCTACAGACTATGTGAAAAGAGCAAGAGCCATAGTTGTATCAATGAAATTAAAGTTTGCTAAGCAACCAGAGTTCAACTTGATATACTTGAAATACTGGTGTGAGTGTGTGTATACATCCATTAATACATAAATACACATACACACAGGGACACACACACAGATATGTACATAAGTATATACATACATACATACATAATTGCCCAATCTGCTTAAAATCAGCAGGTCATGTGCCAGAATCTAACCATTTGTTTCATTTTGTTTCAAATGACATATCAGTCAATGTATTACAGTGCCTACAAGTTTATAAATAGTACATGAAGTTTAGATGATATTTTAATTATCTAAATAACTGATATTTGGAGATATACTGCCATTGGCTAGTAATCAGAAGAACCAAGTTCTGTTGACATCTATAACTGAAAATTGATATGGTCTTGTGCTCTCAGAGTAAGCATTTCAGTTGTACTTTCTGACATATATGAGATAATTTAGTACAACAGGGTGACCATGTCAATAACTAAAGAATCTCTATAACCACAATTTAAATATGCCACAGTTTCATAAGTTTAGCTGTAACGAGCAGCTCTGATTTGGATGAAATAATAATTGGATACTTCTGATTTCATGCTTATGAAAGAAGAGATAGCAGGAAATCAAGCCCATACCAATGTTTGAAATGCAATTATATCTGTGATTTTTCTGAGCAAGGTTTTATCGTACATGGAATGTTAGGAAGTGATTTATCATCTGAGAAATGATTCAGAAAAAGAGATGACACTGGGAAAAGTAATTCTAGGAATTTAAGAGTGATAGCGTTGCTAAATAAGCCATGTTAAAAGACAGGAAAAACAACATAGGGTTATCAATGTTTGGTATATATTAAGAACTCTGAATGTTATTATATAGTTGCCACTGAATGATCCAACAACAATCAACCAAACATTCCTTTTCAGTCTGTTCCTCATTTCCAGCTGCTAAATCTCATTAAAAACAGCTAAAAAATACATTAAATACCCCACTTAAATTACTTTCCTATGAAAGCTGTTCTGAGTGTGAAGATTATTTCTGTCTCTGAAGCTGTTCCCTTCCAGAAGCTAAATAAATAATAATTAATAAATTATTTATAAAGCCCTATCACTAGCACAGTGTACAGTGTACAACATCATCAAAACATGATCAAAACCTAATGAACAGAAGTTCAACTTCATTAAAATTCAAGCAATGATATGAATACAGAAGTGATAACATGTTTTTTAATAATTGTGCTTCTTCATACAACTGGGCTTGATACAATAGTTGTTATCACATAAATCTCTTTTCTTTTTCTGAATCAATTATTCAAAAGTTGTTTATATACATAAGAAAGCACAGTTTTTTTTCCTTAGTCTTTTTCTATGCTCCTTAAAATGATCCACAGTCCTTTACTTGTATTGGATCCCAAGACTAATAAAATAATTGTTTCCAGGACTGATTGATTGACTTGACATTTTGTATTTATGTGCATGTGCGTACACATGTGGAAATGTGTATGCACATGTGCAAATGTGTGTGTACATGGGTGTGGGTGTGTTTGTATCACATATCAATGAGTACTCCGGCTAATATGTGCCAGCATAATAATTCATGTGAATTCTAGAAGCTCACTTCTGGAGCAATGCTATTGCAATTGATTATCTGAGATAAAATTAATCACAAGAGTTTTACAAGCCATTAGAAATACTTCTCTTTTGAAATTTTTTTTATTATTTCTGTGATATTCAAAATTGCTACTTGCTGAAAGGAAACTTAAGATATGGAAGAACCAGTCTTTAACTAGTCTATAAAACTGCTTTCTGTTCTACAAAATGTAGGGATTAGAAAAGTTTTGTGTCACACACAAAGAACACTCTGGCTAATATGTGCAATATGTGTGTTAATCATTCTGGGCAGAGCAGACACACCATAATGGAAGGCAAGTGAGGCCAAGGTGAGGTTCCATTAAGATACTCCACTCAGGTTGGTTCATAAATTACCTTAGACAACAATATTCATTCCCAGATGCAATGAATGCAAAGATGTCAACCTTGGAAAAATAACATTTGAGAATTTTGAAGAGTTCATGATCTGTCATGGGCTCCTTGTTATATTGCAAAGTGACTCCAAACCAAATCTGAACTCAATAATGTGCATTAGGAATCTTATGGATCCTTTTAAAAATCTGAACTATTGTTTCTAAGGGTTTAGTAGATGTTGTACTGTTAAAACCCATTTGAACAGTGGTGAATGTTACTCAGAATGAAGCCATATTCAGTTCAGTTTGATTTACTTCTGGAGAAGTATGCTATCACTATTGAAACAGCTTGGTACCCCCTGGCAAAATTAATGCACTGCTTTCCAGCAGTATTTAATGAATACTTACAGAATTATTTATGGCAGTGCATTTACCAATGCAATAAAGGTCCAAAAAAAGGTGAAATATATTTGTCAGTGAGAATGCTCCCAGTGCATTAGGAAATTATATAAGAGTGCACTGATTCCAAAGTAACATGACATAATTCTGGAAATAAATATACAATAGGTAAGCATGAGGCCTGTTCACAATGAAGGAGCAGAAAAAGAAGCTCTTGTGTTCTGCTGGTTTCATGGGAAGTTGCCAAGGCCTATGCAGTAAATTATTATGGTCCAAAATAATGTGAACAAGCATCTGGGAAAGGTGCATTTGACAGATAGTCACAATAGTCAAATGATGGTAATCTAATAATTGACTGTGAAGTCAAGCCATAGGAACGATCTGCAGGAGTACACACTGTATATCATGTTGGGTAAATTCTCTCTTGTTTTGCAGAAAAGCCTGAGGCTTTGCTTTTAGTTGAAATGTACTTTCCCAGATGGTTCAGCAAATACAGAATGTAATCTTGTCTCGTGTTGTAAGCGTGCATTGTTTTTCTAATAATCAGGAAAAAAAACAGCAGCTCATTCAAAGTTTACAATAAATGTGATTCAATTTTTTAAAAGAAAGTCACTAAATGGAATGAAGAGTCAACTCATTAAAAATCTAGAAGAAGAGAAGGGGGAAAAACAGGTTTGTTTCATTAATCCAACTGTCTCTATTGATCAATAGTACATCCAGTTCTGGGATAAATACCATCTCCTTTCTCATACTGTGTATGTATTAATAATTATTGGAGATTATTAATTTGGACATGTCCAGTATAATTCTTCAAGTCCTACTACATTCAGGGGTATTGGAAATGAAAGACTACATTCCAGAAGAAAGCAATGGGAACTCATTTCTGCTTTGGTACCATGCTAACTGGATGAATGTGTCCATAAGTCATCAGAGGTTGAGCACAAAACAGATTTGTTACCTTTAAAATAATAATAATAATAATAATAATAATAATAATAATAATAATAATAATAATAATAATAATAATGATGATGATAATAATAATATTTTTCTCTTTCTCTTTTAAAAACTCTTGGGAAAACAAATAATTTTAAAAGAACAAAACTACCAGAAATTAATACAAAACTCAAATCTGCAAACACTGGAGCAAATATTTGTTTATTTTTATCCCCTACATCAGGGCTGTCAAAATTGCAATCCGGGAGCTAGATGCCTCATGTGCTTGCCACATTCATGCCCAGTTTAGAAAAGGGGAAAAAATGTCCTGATACATCACATGATGACACTGTGATGACACGAATTTGATAGCCCTGCCCTACATGAATCTAATATTTTTTTTCCAGAAATACCTTTGACAATACTGATCGTTCTCAGGTTTAGGCAAACAAAATTCATCTTGTAATAATTCAAATAGTTTTAAAACTGATTGGCACTAATAAAACTGAAGATTTTAACCTTTAGAATTCTAAAAGTTGCAATAGTGTTCCAGCTTAAGCACTGAGACTAAAAAGGAGCTATAGATCTGGAGTGAGATTGTAAACTCCATCCCATTGGTACTGGTGGTGGAAGGAGGAGGATGTTAAGTTATACGTTATGCTAGCTAGGAGCCTATAAGAAGTTTGAGAACAGACATAAAGAAATGACTTCTTCACACAATACAAACTTAACATTTATTGAATGACTTTATGATAGCCACTCATTTGGTTTTAAAAAGGGGCTGACATACATATCTGGAGGACAAATATACAAACAGCTATTTATTTATTGACACAGACAGACATACTTACATACAACATTTCTAGGATGTCCTCCTGCCAATACTCTAGGCCAACTATTTGGCCTAAAGGCTCAGTGTTATCTTAGGTCCATAAATATCATGCCTCCAAATTCCATTTGCAGGGGAATTTGGTATGTGTCCATTTCCTGCATGTGAGTATCTGAGAAGCATCTGTTTAGCCACATATCCAAATAAAATGATAGTCTACAGTAGTTCTCGGCCTATAAGGGTATTGTACCATCTCAGGTATTACCGACCTCCAAACCTACTTTGTGCCATTGCATGGAAATATGCACCCAGAATAAATTTTAGCAATCACTGGCTTTCTCAATGGCCTGGACCAGGGGTGTCAAACTTGTGTCATCACATTGTTGTCACATGATTTATGCAACCTTTTCTCCCTTTGCTAAACTGGGGATGGGCATGGTCAGCACATCATGCAGCCAGCCCACAGACCGTGAGTTTGACACCCGCGCCCTGGACTATTATTGTTCTGATATTTTCCTTGTGATAGTTCCTTTCCAAGACAATCACTAGTCTTTCTAGTCTACAGTCCCAATTTCTAAACTGCCCAGAGTCAGGCAGTATATAAATGTAATAAATTATTTCTATTAAATGTTTTGTGCTTCTCTCAATACAGTTATATACAGTCTCTAGTATAAAACATGAATAATTAAGAATTGTAATCAATGACACAGGATGCAGAAAAATAACAAATAATTATTCTGTGCATTCCTCTTGCTAACAGAGAAGAAAATGATGCTGTCAATTATACTACAGGCATCTTTGTTTGAACTCAGGGATTTAAGTTTCATCTCAGTAATTCTTATGCTGTTTAATTTTTTTTATTTAGAACATCAAAGTAAGCTTATAATGGATTCATTGAACAATACAGGGACACAAAGGGATGATTTAAATATCTGCAATTCCCACTGTTTCTAAATAAGCATTTTAACTTATGTTTTAGAGGCTGAAATAAAGATAAATCAAATTCTTACTACTTACAATACTTTTGCTCCATTTCTTTCTATCAAATAATTGCATACCCAAAGATATTTCTTTCATTTAGTTTCTGCAATAATCAGTTAAATATCTCCATGGACAGCAGTGTCTCTATATAAATCCTAAAGTGGGATAGCAGTGTCTCCTAAGGTGGGAATTCTGCTGTTGTCATTAAAGCCCTTCTGTTATGTACGCATTTTGCACATGTTTTGTACATGTGCTTCATACATCATATACACATATTTCAGGAAATTTGGGTCAATTTGATTGGCCTGACTCCAGCTGACAAATGGACCCAGTGAGGTTTCAGAGGGAGCACAGAGTTATTTTTAAGAATGTAGTATTGGTTGAGTATAGTATAGGTTTGTAAGACTTAGTCACAATTTGAAATGAACAAGTAACAAGGGCCTTGGATCTGATTGCATCAATGCAGACTTTCTGTGATTGTTGATCCTATGGGGTTTATAGAGCAGCTCTGAGAAAGAAAATGATACAAAAGACATCTCTGATGTCACGAGATGATGGATAAAATTATCTGACTATAGATAAGAGCTACATTAACATCTGCTTTGTGGCAGTTAGAGCCAACCATTCATGTGAACAGAATCTTCCTTCAAGTTGCTTGAATTTGTTAGGAATTGTGCAAATCGAGTGGAATTGACTGGGACACATCTCACATCTGAAGAGGAGTTTGAACCTGTCAATCACAGAAAAGTAGGCAGAAACTTTACAGCTGTGAGCTCTGTCACCTGTACTCTGCATCAGGCTGGGTTTCTACCAGTTCACACCTATTCGCTAGAACCGGTTGTTAACATTCTAAGCAGTTCAGAAAACTGGTTGTTAGAGGAAATTATTGGCCTAATCCTGTAAGGAAGGCAGGAAGGAAACATTGTGGTGTTGTTTACAGAAACTGCCTCGCTGTTAACCCTGATTACATTCTTGGCAGGACTAGACTTCCTGTCTCAGGAATTTCTCTAGAGTTTTTTTTCTCCTCCTTTGCTGGTACTGAAAAAAGTGACTTATGATCATTTTTCACATTTACAACTGTTGCAGCATCCCACAGTCATGAGAGGCCAGGTGAGTAGATGCATGCCTTAATGTGAGTGATATTGAGTTGTTCATGCCCAGCCAATAACATGACTACCAAGCCACGTCCACCAACTAAGCCACACCCACAGAACCGGTTGTTAAAAAATTTGAATCCCACCCCTGCTCTGCATCCATATTCTTCTTCAGTGGTGAAAGCAATCCAGAAGGTGACAGATTTGATCAGAGAACGACTTTTGTTTTTTGTGGAGCTAACATACATGGTCAAAATAGAAACCAGTGAAGGGATTGGTTCATTAGAACTTTCCTCCAGACTAAAAAGGAGACATGGACTGCCCAAGTTTGACTCCAGACAGATTCTTCCTGCAAAGAAATCATAAAATAGCATTCTCCGGTAGATTTGAGAGGTCTGGGGTCCAGGGAATACTCGTCTTTTTTATGTATACCATATAATCCTATTCCAATAATTTTGCACATGCACATAAGGAAGTAGGTGCCCTGTTTATTTTTGCATTGGCAACATTCTGGTTTTCTAGTTGGTAGCATATTTGCCAATCTAACAGGGGGTAGGTGCCACTTATAAAACATTTTGTATTTATTTTCTTTATATGATGCTCATAATGTTAGTTTATAATTCCCCCCACAATTTTTCCCAATATTTTAATTCAATGCTGTATTGAATTTTTCACCCAAACTGTCATTGTTTCTTTTACAATTTCTTCCTCCATTTTTAAAATTGTTTCCTTTACAATTTCTTCCTCCATTTTTAAAATTGTTTCTTTTACAATTTCATTCTCCATTTTAAAATTCAAAAGTAAGTTATATATTTTGGATATCAATTTCTCTTCTGGTCCCTGGATTATTTTACCTAATTGTTGCTGATCTTTATAAAATCATATTCTTCTTTGTCTTTTTTATATCTTGTCTGGATTTGTAGGTAGGGCCAATCAATATCAAAACCTTGCTGTTTTCAGCCTTCCCAGTGAAGGGATTGGTTCATTAGAGTGTTTCTCCAAACTAAAAAAGAGACATGGAATGCCCATGTTTGGCTCCAGGCAGATTCTTTCCTGTAAAGAGATCACAAAATAGCATTCTCCAGTAGATTTGAGAGGTGTGGGTCCAGGGAATACTCATTTTGCTTAAACCACACTCAGGCCCTTTAAAGAGACAATGAGTTTGTCTACTTCCTCTCTTAATTATTTTAGGAAAATGCTTATAATTGATTTCTTCCAAGTTAAAGAACTTCTGAAAGACAAATTATATTATGCCAGAATTTTTTTTTTCCATCCTAGTTGAAATAAGCTCTGAGTAAGTTTCTGGATTAATTAGAGAAACATTAATTTCTGAAAAACTGAAAAAGTGGGACTAATATGTTGATTTTGGAAAGTTAAGAGCTGGATAGATTTGAAAGAATATTTCCTATGTGGTGATTAAAAAATATAAAATAGTATATGAAGTTTTTTAAAAAAAAATTTTCTAGTGGAAAAGATTTGTGGACAAAGAATTAATATAATGGAGAAACATTGTTTTTGACTCTAAAAGGAATTAAGACAGGGGTGGGATTCTACCCATTCTATCCAGCTCTATAGAACCCCTAGATATTTTTCTAGGCAGTTTGGAGAACCGGTAGTTAGAAGCTATCTCCTGTTGTTTTTTTCCACCTTTATTAAGCCCCTGTCACACTGAACCAACGGATGTACCAAAGAGGATGTAAAACAGTACCAACCAAAGAGGATGTAAAACGGACAAAAAAGCTTGCCATCCATTGGAAAATGCGATGCATCCGTTGTGAACTCATTGCGTACGTCTTTCATACGCTCTATCCGTAAAACATCCATCTACTGCTATTTCATCCGCTCAAAAAGTTTTGAGCTACACAAAACTTTTTGAGCAGATGAACTTTCCTTTGTCATCCCTGGCCTCATGCCTACCTTGCATCTCTCTTAAACCCAATCCTCACAACCGCTTATTACATCCCCAGGTATCCCATGCCCATCCCACTGCCTATTCCTAACCCATCTCAAAGCTCAATGACCCATACCACGGTATCCCTGCCCATCCCACCTGCCTATCCTCTTACCCTCCCACAAGCATCAAAGGCTTAAACCCATTCTCTTAAAAGTTCCACCAAACTTTATTTACTAAAAGAACTGAAAGCAAGTGTGTGGAAGCAAAGATAAACTTCATAATTAACAAACTGTAAAAGCAAATGCAACCCAAGTCTAAAGTTCCCCAAGCAAGAAAACGATCGTCATACACGGTAAACAACCCCAGTCTCTGGCACTTTCTCAGTCAATCCTGAGGCGCTGCCATTTACAGTCTCAGGGGGTGAAGTCCAGTGCTGTGGAGTGGCTGTTGCTGAGTGCTGGTCTTAGAAGATGCCACTTGGGGTGCCCTGGCCCTGAACCAGCGAAAACAGGGCGATTCTGGTGCCTGTGGAGGAACGCTCATAGAGAGCTGCGCTCAGTTCCTTTGATGTTGGGGAGCCCCTTCCGTCCCATGACAGTGGGTGTCATCAATTCCCAAAACCGATGACAATGCTTCGGAGAGCTCATGGGCTTGGGCTTGGGGTGGGGAGGAGGAGTGGTAGTGGGGCGTCTCTGTCTTGCATGTGCAGTGAGGTGAGGCCGCATGAGTGCATCCTTTCGGCGTCCGGTGTCATCTGTTACTGGCAGTCCAGTGGCGCATGCTCGTGGGTGGCATCTGTGGCGTCGAACGGCAGGTGGCATCTGTCGGCGTCGGTGGCCATTGCTGTTGGCCATCGCCTTGAGGCATCCCTCTCGGTGGTGCCCGTTATATATGATGACCTTTGCCTGGACTTGGGAAGTGCTGCCGTTGCTGTTGGAACTCCTCCGGTAGTCCGCATTAAGCTTGGTACGGTGAGGGCTGTGGAAAGCCTTGGAAGGGCTGTGACATCACCTCTGGGGTGGAGAGCAGCAAAACCGGACTTGGGTTAGCAGCAGGGTTCAGCTGCGGCCTGGAGGGCTTGTGCATAACAGACCCTGATCCTCCTGATCCACCTGGTACTGAGGATCCTTGAACATGTTCCATGAGGGGTCTGGTGACATACGAGGAAGGGCTTGCGGTTTGTAGGATGGCTATGTGGTGCTTGTACCAGCTGACTGAGAGGAGCCTATGCGTGCTTTTGATGGTCGTCCCTTCGATCTCCAGGGGAGACAGTGTGGCTTGCCCCTCCGGCTCTGCCTCTCTGCTGGTTTACTGGGAGGGTGGAGCTGCAGGTGTGGTGCTGAGGTTGGGTCTCTGGGGTGCTCAGCGCCCTCTCCCCTTGCTCCCACTGCATCAAGCGGGACATCCATGCGCTTCCGCCAGGGAGTGCACCTGTCAAGGGGGTCTCCACTTGTGGATGCCTCCCAACAGATACCTGCCTGGATACAGGAGCCTGACTCTTTGGCCAGAAGGGACTGGCTCTCCTGTGGCTGCTCGAGAGAAGAGTCGGTAGACAGAGGGCTGCTTTTTTTTTTCCCGTGCTTTTCGGGTAGCTAGATCTCACCCTCCAAGAAAGCTGCACGTTGGCCCATCACGATAAGCTCTCCTGGTCGGGCTGAGCCTTGAACCACCGCGCCTGTCCCAGACTTTGCCTGAGGGTGCAGCCTTCCACGTACCCAGGTGTGCATTCGCTGCTTCCACCACCCCGAAGAAGGACCTCTGAAGTGTAGCCCACGGCTCTCCGCCTCTTACTCTCCAAGCCCGCCTGGCTTCCTGTTGGCCTTGTACTGCTCGATAAGCCTGTGTCCTTCGCCAGAGGTAACTCATTCTCCCTAGCCCTTGAGCACTATCCTCACTGTCTTTCTGGGAGTACCTGCGTCCTCCTGTCCCCCTATCGCGTGATCGCCTCTTCTCCCTCTGGCAGGGCCTCTGGGCCCTCATTCAGAAAGGACTTTGGTTCTTAGCGTGCCTGGTTCCACCACACACCACACCCAACAACCACACTACCAGTAACAACAGCAGCCAGCACAAAGCGTCAGCACCAGCAGACCAGCAGCAGCCCAGCAAGAACCAGCAGCACCAGCAAGGACCAGCAGCGACCAGAGCACCAGCAGCACCAGCAGCGACCAGCAGCACCAGCAGCACCGCAGGACCAGCCAGCACCAGCACACAGCAGCACCAGCAGGGCCACCAGCCAGCCACCAGCAGCAGACATAAGCACCAGCCGCAACGCCCAGCACCAGGAGAGCACCACAGAGTAAGCACAGCAGAAGCACCAGCACCAGCCGAGAGCAACCAGCAGAGGAGGCGTAGGCAGCGACCAGCAAGAGCCGCCGAGCACCAGCGAGGAGTCAAGCCCAAGCAAGCAGAAGCCCGAGCAGAGAGAGCAGACGTCCAGCTGGCGCAGGTGGTGGATGGTGCCGCTGTATCCTTGCCAGGGCTGAGAAGTAGAGGCACAGGCTTCCTCTTCTTCTCCCGATGGTGTTGGCTGGAGATGGTGTGCTGCGCAGGCATCTTTCCTCTGAAAGTGGTGACCTGCCTTTCGACCTGCGATCCCTTTGTATATCGCGCGGGGCTGACACGAATGCATCCTCCCCACATGAGCACTGTGAACACTTTACATCCGCGTCACTTCCACTCGGCCATCCGCTCTGCAATCCGCCTTCCTATCCACCGCGTGTCCGCTTTGCTGTGCTCCCCCGGAAGCCTCTGCGCAGATGTGCGCATCCATTCCATCCACTTCCATCCGCCTTAGGCTTCCGTGAGCGATCCCTTACATCCGGCTACGTCTGCAGTCCCCGGTCCGTTCCTTTCCGTTGTTGGTCCGCTTGTCTGTTTTATGCAACATTTTGGGGCACTTTTGAAAGCGTGGTACTAACAACGGGGCCCATGGAACAATTTCTCATCCGCGATGTCCTTTTGAGCATAGGCTGTTTGCGAGTCGCGTCGCCTATGTGACAGGCCCTTAAAAGGATTGTCAGAGAGCCCAAGCAGGTCACCATTCAGAGAAAGACCTGGCATGGCCAGAGAGCAGTCGTGAGAGGAACCACCATGGGGAAAGAAGAAAGGAAACGTGTTGCGCCTACTCGGCTGCCAGCCCTGGCCCAAGGACAGAATCCACGGGCATCCCACCCGTGGCGGCTGTTCTCTGACGCGCTGGGTGCTGCTGCTTGTGCTGCTTGGTGGGACTTCCTGTCTCTTGGTGTTGCTGGGCTGCTGCGTGTTTCTCTGCTAGTGCTGCTGCTGGTTGCTTTGCTGGGGCTGCTGGGTGCTGGTGGTCATGCTTCTCTCTGGCCTGCTGGTGCGTCCCTGTCTTCTGCTGCTTGCTCGCTGCTGGTCTCGCGACTTCTACCTGCTGCTCTGCTGTGTGCGACCAGCCCCAAGGCCCTCAAGAGCCTTGCCTCGTGAGCGGAGCGCGCTCGCCAGAGGGAGACGAAGGACGACGGCCAAAGAAAGGGAGCTCGAAGAGTTCATTGCGGAGGACATCGACGGACGAGTGTGGAATGTTGAGGGAGAGCGGAGGTACGCCTGTGGACGGGAGGGAAGCTCCTCACTCGTGCACAGGCCCAGAGTGGAACGCAGTGCCGTAGCTCCGGAGACGAAGGATGAGAGCCGTGGGGGTTAACGCTTAGATTTTGGGTGGTGGAGCATGCGCGATGCAACCTGGTTCGCGCATCTGCACCTGAGAAAGAGATCGGGTCCATGAATGGTCTGCACATATGTACCCTAATCATGTACACCACCGTCGTGCTGACACCATGTGGACCACAGTGTCCTGCGACACATCACGATAATGCAAGATCCTTATGTTCACATTGGATCCCTCGACATCAGTCTTACGCTTCTCACTCCTGGCCTCGACCGCTCGCACGAGCATCACTTCTCTTCGTCTGCACTGTTCAGCAGAAGTGTCTCGGTTAACGCTAAATCTTCTAGTCACTATATCGTAGCTGCGCACTATACTGCTCGCAGTCCTACTGCAATTCTGTCTCCTCCTCCTTGCCATCAGCACAGAGTATCCAGAGCGCACACTCTTACGAGCTACGGACAACAGAGTAGTAGGAACACAGTTTTTTCCAGGGAGTAAACCCCCACTCCACTCCCCTGTGCCAGACGATCGGCGCGAGCGATCTTCATCTTTTGCGAGCCAATGAGCAACGCGAAACAGGGCGGAAGAGGACAACCAACTATCTAGTTTCTCGCTCACCTACACACGAAACGCAGGCAGAGAGGCACACCTGGGAAGCGGTCAAGCATGACTCACACCATGTTTTTCAGGATATCAGGGACACACTCAAAGCCAGACACTCTTCTAGCTGGTCACCTTGAAATATCACCAACAGCCTCTTCATCACGTTGACCACCATATGAATGCGCCGAGCGAGTAAGGGACTGACAGGAGAGGATCACGTTCTCTCATCACCCTTCAGGCCCAGCTGAACCTGCTGCTACCACTCCAGTCTGACTCCTCCAACCCAGCCGATGTCACACGCTCCCTTCCACGTGATTTCAGCAGCACTCTCGCCTACCAACCTATCACTACCCAGGATTCCACAGCAGAGGCAGCCCTATCCCAGTCCACCACCCAGGTTCCTTCGGACACCACAAACCAATTCACAGCTCAGCTGCTCTTCAAGCTGCCCCAGCTTGCACGACCCAGACAGCCCCACTACACTCCTCGTTCCTCCACCCCCCACAGCAACCCTTCTTCAGAACATCTGTAATCAGTTGTTGTGGGGGTCTCAAAAACATCCCAGGTCCTGAGGAAGTGCCTCTCAACCTCACGGACTGAGTCAGCTCTCTGAGAAGCTTTCCTGCACACACCATCTCCTTGTTGTATTCTCGGGGCCAGGATCCCCAAGTGGCGCCTCAGCACCAGCACCTCAAAGCAACAGCCACCTCCAGCAGTCCCCTCGCCCCTTTAGTATCTGAGACCATGTGGCACGCTCTCTCCAGAGTGACTGAAAAGATGCCGAGCAGAGCTGGACGTTAATTACCTGTTCACCTGATCTTGCCTTAAAGACACTTTACTTGGTCCATTTTGCGCCTTTTCTAAATAACAGTCCATACTGTTGTTATAATAAAGGTTATCTTTGCTCTCCACAACACTTGGTCATTTGTTTTTACTTTAAAAAAAGTGTTGGGGGCTGGAAAACGTTCTGAAAATAAGAGTTAAGCCTTTGCATGCTTGTGGAGATTTTGGTAAGGTAGCTGTGGGAGGCATAGCTGTGGGATGGCGGTAAGGATATGCTGTGGGATGGATAGCTGTGGATGGAGGATAATCTATCAGCTGTGGATTAAGGCATATTGTGGGATACATAAACCTCCAGTGAAAGCATAGTGGGACCTGTTATTGGCCACCCTCCCAGTGCCACACATATGGCCCTTTTATTATCGAATACACAATTCTATTCATTGTACATCAACAGATTTCAAATCAAACAAAACTCTTTAAATCCCCCTATTTCATTGTAAGGCCACTGCAACATACATGGCACAATCTCCTTCAGTTGATGAGAAGGCTGAAGGAAGCATCCATTTAAGGTGTTTCCCAGGTCTCTGTCCTCTGCCACTTCCACTGCTCCGAGCTGGGGAGTCTGCACCAGATTCTCTTGTTTCCTCAGGGAGGCTTGCGCCTTGCTTCTGTTCCCTCCACGTGAAGCTCTATTGGGCCCTTGGCATATCCACATGTCTATCAGGTTTTGTCCTTGCCCTTCCATTCACCAGCGCTCCATGTCCCATCTTTGCCTTGTGTGGACTGCAACAAGCCTGTTCTGGCAACACTGGTTGTAGCGGCTTGCACATGAGAGTGCTGCACGGATGCAGCAACTTCCACGAAAGTTCCTCATGGTTGGTGTGGCCGATGCTGCCCATGGTGGGTAGAAGGACCCGGAGTTGGCTGAGCTATTGCAGGCTACGTGCGTGGGGCACGTGAGGAGCTCCTCCACGTATTCTTCGATGATGGGGCCTGCACCACTGCTCTTGACCACAATGCCTGATGATTGCTGTGGCACCTTCCAGGGCATATACTGCATGTTTCTGGTTATGTCGGGTTTCCCCAGAGGCCACAGGTGCGCCAGATCAGTGCCACCTTCGACGCTCCAGGTTCCAGGCTGGGATGAAAGGTTGTGGTGTTTGCCTCTTGGTCAGACGCTGGCGTCTCAGATCAGTATCATAGACTTTCATCAAATATGGCTGTGGCCATCCTCATGAAGTGCTGAATGCGTATGAAGTTGATCCTACATTCCTGCAGCCTCCACCCATCAGCCTTGTCATACAGGTCCAAACTCCGCTCTTCTCCCAATCCATTGTCGGACCCAACAGTTCTTGGACGTTCTTCCTTCTCGCTTGCTTAGAAAAGGTGAAACAGTCTGAGAGGCTTGTTCTGGCTGTTAATATGCTGCGCTACAACATAGGACTCGTGCTCAGATCCATGGTGAGAAGAAGAATGGATGCTGTGGAAAGCAAGCAGCAAGGTGAAGAGGTCTGCACCCAGGGCTGCTGGATCTGATAGTGGAGATCCAGTGATTTCCTCCCCCTTTTTATTAGGAAATGTCAGTTTTCTGCTAGGTTCCTTCCTCACATTTACTCTAGACATCCTCCAGACATTCCTAAATATCCTAAACGTCCCCTATGCGAACGTCCTTTGTTGCCATTTTACCTGCTTTATATACGTAATGCATCCGACTTACCATCCTTTCATGTTCCATTGCTCCACTAACACTGTGATGGACGTTTCCGCGTACGTTTCGCTTTCCTCCACTCTTTCCGCTTTTCCGCTGGACGCGGATTGTGAGTGCACAGATGTCCAGCCGAGCGATGGCTGAGAGGATTACATCGACGTGTAATGGTTATATGCAACGGAGTATAGATACGTTTTTGCCCCTATGTGTTGGCGGCATGTATATCTCCCGTAGTAGTGCGCGGAAAGGTTAT
>BHFT01032388.1:0-21045 GCA_004320025.1 Laticauda laticaudata
TCCCTCATGGCCTCGTCCATGTTCTGGAACTCGCAGGCTCCTCCAATGTGTCTCAGGGCTGCTACAAAATCTCTGAGAAGTTTCATCTTCTTTCTGGTCCCTCTTGTAGAACTCGTGTCTTTTTATCAAGTTGGAGACCACAGGTGTGTAGTGTACTCGGAGCATTCTGTTCAGCTGGGACCAAGTCATCTGTTTGACATTTCTGGGTTTAGCCAGCGCCTTCGCCATTTTAAAGACGTCTGGTCCGCAGTGTGTAAGGAAGACAGCCCACTTTCTCTGGTGAGAGATTTCCTGCAGTTTGTTGCTTTCCAAAAACATAAGAAAGCGATCAATAAATGACTCCCAATCCTCGTCATCAGGATTGAATGGTGAGGGCAGCACGTTGTTACTGGCCATCTCTCTCGCTCGGTTCAGATCGCCAGTTGCTTCAGTCTCGCTCTTCTATGACGATCCCACCTTCGTCGCCAGTGTTCCATCTAGAAAGAAGTGCGTGAGACAGGGTTCCAACAATAAACTCTTTTATTAAACTCGCTAGGCGAAAGTAACGGAACAACAGCCCAAGCTGCGGCAATACTTTTTATAGCGGCTTGCCTGCAGCTTGTGGCCAATGACACCGCTTTAACTGTTCCCGCCATTTGGTGGGTTAACCAGATTGGTTCTCCAACAGCCAATCTGCAAATTGCCTTTCAGAATAGTGAACTTGGAGCCTTCCAAGTTCCATACAGAACAGTATCCATGTTTATTGATGACTGGAAGTTTCCTTATATATCTTTTTCATGAAACAGAAAAAAAATATTATTATTTATCATTTTAATAATTGAACAGAATAGATTTAAAAGAAAACAGGTTTGTTGTAACTGCAGAATAAGAGGTACACTTAGTGTATTTATAACTGCTGTAAAAAAGAACACAAGCTAGAAAATATCCTAGTGTTTGAGGTTATGATGAAATAGATTATTCAAGTTATTTTTATACTCTATTCCTTACAAAATTTCACAGAATTTTCACAAAATTTGCAGTAATATGACATTTCTGCCATTTTTAAAAATATTATTTAAATTTATTGTAAAGATTATGTAGTTATGGAATGTTGTCTTTACTGCATGTAGGACCAGGAATAAGCTGTCATTGGAAATATACTATTAAGAAGAAAGATCTTAGAAGCAAACAGATATTTAAAATTTGAAATTAATTTGTTCAACTGTAATGTTAATTTTTATTACATGAAGAAACATTTTGCTCTGAATTTTATAATTATCACCAAATATGTGTGACAAACACGTTTTTAATTTCCATCTACAGGAACTTTATTTTCCATTTTTCAGATCAGACGCTGAATTGAAGGAAGGAAGCTTGGAATATTTTATATTTAAAGATTCATTTCTCCTACTCTTTACTCTGGAACATTTTGGTTGCTGAACTTAACATGATTTTGGAAAATAGAATAAGAAATGTATTGACAAAAAATGACTCCTGAACAATGAAAAACAAAAAATATCTTTATGTGTTAAGGGTGTGAAAAGTGTCTTATCACTAATGCTTTGAAGCTTTGTTATAGAAGGACACCATATTTTTCCAAGCCCAAGCAACAGTTCTCAAGTGGCACTAAGTATGCATATCAAAATGCTGCCATTTCATTAAGAATGACCTGTCTCTCAGAAACAAAAAACAGAATGGATTCAACAGTAAGATTCACAATTTGTGGCTCAAATACAATTTGAGCAGAAGGAAGTTGTTGTCTAAAGAACTCTTCCTTTAATCACATGGAAGAGATTCTATCTACTCTTGTAACACTTCTTTTCTTCCATATGTTGTAAAAGATGAATTTATACCCAAACTTCCTAGCTAGAAAAATTTATCCATCCACCTAAACACAAAAGCAGGATAAAGTCTAAAGATTATCATAGCATTTCATCTTTCATTCAGCTTGATCCCAATAATTTTCATCAGATGATAAAGATAATTTTCTTCAGATTCTATTATGTACTAGAAAAATATACTCTGATCTTTGATATTGTAAATGGATGTAGCTTTAGTCTTTAAAAATGAAGATTAATCTATCTTCTAAAGCAACTTATTCCATATGTGGAATTTCTACTTGGTGCTTATTTGACTTTATTATTTTAGTAATAGAAAACCATTACTCTATCAGCTTCCTGACAGCTTTGCAAATATTTGAGGAAGCTATTGTATCACTTTTTTAAAACCAAACCGCTTCAAACTTTTCATAGAACAGGTCTTCAGTATGATTAGGTATTTGGTCTCCTGTTGAGAATCTCATAAAACTGTTAGATGAGTCTCATGGAACATCAAAATTAAATTAGTATTTTAAAATATTTAATTTTAAAGTTAGAATCAGTATATAAATGTAGTTATCTGTAAAGAAAAGAACAAGATAAGAAGTGATATGTAATTGGCATTAGCATAAATTAATTGTAGTTAGTGGTCCTTTTCTTTGTTATGTCATATCCTTAATTTCATTTTCTGTATAATTTCATGCTATTTTCTGTGCTTTTCATAACATTGTTTCCCATAAAAAGGAATAGTGTTGACTGCATTAACATAAATTGGTAAATCTCATAAGATGTCAACATTCATACAAAAGATTACATTTTCTTATAAAAGAACACTTTTCGTGATAAATCTGTGAAATCCTGAAAATTCAAGTTGATTTTTTTTTTAAAAATCTAGATGGGATACTCTGTTTTTACTGATTTGGTTGGTTGGTTGGTTGACTGGTTGGTTAGTTGGTTGGTTCACAGATTTTTTAATTCCAGTGTGGGATATTGTGTCAATTACAAATTTATTTTTGTCAATTTTATCCCATCCAAAAAAATTGTTAGAACCTGTTTCCAAACCTAAGAGTAAGATTTCTTGTTATTCAGTTTATTTTAAATGTTTGGAAAATGTGCACATCTAATTGTTTCATAATGATTCCAAGTTAGGCAGTTTGCAATAATCATGTTTTCATTGTTCCTTTTTCAGTAGCAGTCAGTTCACCTACTCTTCAAATAAACTTAAATGTTTTTTTTTGTTTATGCATCTGAAAACATAATAATATTTAGAAACTAAAGAAAGTGAAGTCTGTGTTCAAACACATTATTTCTATAATTATGTAATTAAAGTAATTACAGATTGTGGGGATAAGTCTCTATATCTTAAGAGGATATAATGATGCTAATCTCAAAAAAGAACATGCAAAAAAAAAGTTAAAGTTGTCATTTTAGGAAAGAATATAATTTGCCTCCAAAATATTGACAATTATTTTTAATGTAAAATAAAAAGCCATTATGGAATTTTTTTTTCAGATGAATTAATTGCAAGTTGATTTAACTATTATGGAAGGCTTTTCATGTTTATGATTTGAGCAATTATAATAATTACTAATAGTCCCATGATTATTTTTTAAAAAATCAATATTAACTGCTGTTCCCACACCGATTATGACTTCTGCTAGATTTCTTAAGGCAGAGTGGTGGTGCAATTTTAGGCATACTGATTCACAAATACATTTCATTACACTTATTTGGGGATAAGTAAACATGGGACTGCTTCTTCAGTTTTATCAATGTGACCAGTAGTCATATTGATAAAAGAGGACATCATAGTGTCTTCTCTGTGAAGATATAACATGCTATATCTGTGTTTCTTTTTAGAGAAGAATCAGTGTGCATAAGAGAGAGACAATCAGGCAGCTAGGCTGGCATGCAGATAGATAGAGATGAGCTTTAATTGGGGATTGTGATGGTCTCAGTAGAAATTGAGAGGATTTGATCCATATCTTGTGATTCTTTTTGGGTATTTCTGCTGTTCCCTTTTGTTACATCCATATTTGAATATGTGTGCACTTGGCTTCATTTCAGGTCATGTGACTAGGGGAAAGGGGCTTAAGAATGAAGCATCTAATGTTTCTGCTTTCACTCTATCTCCTATATGGATACATTGTGGAATTATTATTTTTTCATGAATGAAGGCAATTCTTTTTCTCCTTCATGGACCTTTACTAAATTTGTTTTTTCTTTTGCTATCTTCTGCCTCCACACCTGATCTGGTTCTATCCATTCTGTTTTCCTGATGTCAGACAGACAGAGTCTAAAGGCTCTTTACACAATTATTCCCAAAATTTGGGTGGGAAGGGAAAGATCAGAAAGAATATCAAGTTGTATGACTTTTTATTGCTGGAAAACCTATCAGCCAAATGCTTCCAATATAGAAGCTAAACTGAACGTAGTCAATCTAACAAAAATTCTGCCTGGGTTTGCATGATTTTACATCTTTTCTGTCAAGTAAAATCTTAGTTATTCATGCATGGTCTAATTATCAGCAGGCAATAAATTGAGATGGAGCTCTGAAAGTCTCATCTGACAAGAGTGATCCTATAACTGCAATAGCATGAGTTTCAATCAACTGTTTATACATTAAGCAATGGTCTTCATAGTTCAAAATAATATTGTCTCAGTTAGGCTCTGAATTAAGTGAAACCAAATTACTGCATGTGCTCAGAAAGGTCCAAATATACTGTAGTTTGAGAGTTGTCTTCTATTTTTAAAAATCTTTTTATATTTTCAAATATCAAAATATTTGGCATTTTGATAGACAAAATTTCCATCAAGATAGCTAATATAGTCATTTATCTGTCTTAATGTAATATGTCTTTGACAGGAGAGGGCAAGAATTCAGCAGCTTTCCAATACTCATATTAAAAAATACCAACATGTGGCATCTACTCCCGGCGAGGATAGCAAGGATTTTTAAGAGCAAATCAGAGAAATGTTGTGTCATTAGATACCTGGATCATACTACCACATGTGGTGGATGTGTGTGGAAGCCAAGAGATACTGGACTAAAATTCATACATGGCTGGAGAAAATGACAAAACATCATACAGACTTGAAACCAGAGATATTTTTATTGGGTATCTTACCTGAAGGATATAGTAGAGAATTGATATATTTAATTATAAATGTTTTGACAGAAGCTAGAATTGTATTTTCCAAAAATTGGAAAAGTGAAAAGATTCCAATAGAAGAGGAGGTAATTAAGAAGATAATGGAATGTGCAGAAATGAGTAAATTAGAGAGCAAGAAGACAAAGAATATTATAAAATTTGGGATTTATTTAATCAATGGCTAGATAAGAAAATATGAAAATAAAATATAATACAATATAAATATAACAATATAGTAAAGATAAGACAATGTAATGATATGTTATAACTGATTATCATGAAATGAATATATTATGAACTAGATTATGTAAAAATTGAGATTTGCTTGAAAAGGATATTATGAATTTACAATTAAAGTTTAATAAGGAGTTAATTATAATATAATATGATATGCATAGTTGATTTATATAATATGAATTTTAATAATGCATTTAGAAGGGAAATACTATTGATATTGTGCACAAGAGATATGGACCAACTGACACACTATACAACAGAAAGATGGTTTTATGTTTTGTGCTTATGTTTGTTTACATTGTGAAAATAAAAAATTCTTTTAAAGAAATGTCAACATGTTTCTTTTTATCACAAAGATATCAATTTGTATACAATGTAATCAGCCCAGTGGATCATCTTACATTAAATTAATTAAAAAAAATTTCTTTCTACATTAATCTCCAAGTTGTTGACTATATACTACAGCCTTGTTAATACCTTAAATATCAGTTTGGGAATGGCATTTCCATTGCAATTATTCAAGGAATGAAAGATGGGCTTCATAACAAAGCACATTTTTGAATCATTTTTAATTCGAAAAATCATTTAAGGATTTTTGTAATAATTAAAGCAATTTGTGTCTTTTATGGTTTTGTGTATCTGCCTGCTTCTTGCTATCTCTTAATCAGTGTTTTTTGACCTTGGCTATTCATCATTTATTAGAAAGGTGTACATTATAAACATCCTGAAAAACATTGAATAAATAAACTAATTTATTTGTAGGTTCATCTTCTAAGGCAAGAATTTATTATCAAGTAGTCACAAAGGATAATCACCACCAAAGCAGTCATACATCAAAGTCAGCCCCATACAGCAGCCAGTCAGCAACTAGTTTTAGTGCCATAGTCTTAGTGCCATAGTGCCATACGTCATAACACTTCAAGAATCCATTGATGGTTAATGAACAAAGGTCCATAATATCAAATTATCTGCAATATATGGAGTATGGAATCTGAGAGGACAGTTAGACTACTAGGAGGTAGTTAATAGTAGTAGGAACTGACTGCCAAGTCAGAATGTCTATAGTATGGGCAGGCAATCTTAACTTTACAATTTTTGATCTGGAACCAGCTACAATACAGATATCTAATATTCATAGCTGGCTTGTTCTAGTCACAATAAAGATAACTTTATAAAGGATGTGCTTTACCCAAGTAATGTTATTGTTCTTTTGTAGAACTTGTTTCGGTTGCTGTGGAACATGATTATGATGGTGCAGTGGCATCGTAACTAAATCGATCTGTAGAATGTGGTGTAACTTTTCCTGATCTTGAAAGGCACCTTTGTATGTTTTGTCAACTATTTGTCAGTTCAAACCCCATGCTTCTTGGACATAACTCTATTTCTGAGTTATAACCTTCACAGAAAGAGGCAAGGAAACACTCTTGATGAATTACACAAACATTCCTGTTTCCCCAGGTTCATAGCATTCAGATCTAGTTCATTGGCTGACTTAAATATTCCTCTTCTTGGGTTTCCTGTTTGAGAGTAATGACAAACAGCATTCAGTGTATAGGGATGTTTCACTATATTACTGATAACACAGTAATCACCTTGATGCTTGATGGTTTTGGGGATTACCCTGCTTTGAGAAACCAATTCTGCTAATAGGACTAGGTTATCAGATACTGATCACATCTTCTAACATGGCAGATTGCCATTCATTCATCAGATCACATTTAGATCTGGACTTACAGTACTGAGCCATAGGGATAAGATGCATCAGAGGAAGGCAGAGAGGACATCAATTTCACTGATGGATATCACCTGCTGGAGGTGCTTCTTAATTGTCTCCACAAAGAAACCTGTGAAGAACTTAACAGAAAGCCAGAGCATGCTGGCTAGGAAATTCTGAGAGCTGATCCACACTTTTTAAAGTTACCAGAGTTCAACTCTATTATAAATAGTGGCTGCTTTAATTTAAAAAAAAACAAACAGATGATTTATAGATGCTCCCAAGAATTCCAAATCCCTCTTTTGTATCAGCAAAGCAGCCTAAATGTCTATATAATCCATCTGTCAATACAGATACATCTTTTTAAAACTAGGTTGGAAGACTAAGGTTCTTTTATATAAGGATGATGTACATTGATGTAAGTCGTATGACAATGAGAGGGCATGTGAGCTGGTCAGTTACAAGCCAGCTTTATCTAGTGATTAAGGTACTAGGCTAGAAAGTGAGAGACCATCAATTCTGCCAAAGCCATGAAGCTAGCAGGGTGACCTTGCGCTACTCACTCTTTCTCAGCCTTGTTAGATGAGTTGTTGTGGGGAAAATAAGGGGAGAAACTGTGCCAGATATGTTTACCACCTTGAGTTATTTGTAAAAATAATAAAGATAGAATTCAAATAAATAAATATACATTCCACCAAATATTTATTTTGAAAAATGATGAGAAGCATATTTTTCTTCAGACAAATTGCTCTTTATAGGAACAGAATGCTAAGATACAATGTTATAACTTAGAACACCAAGAAATAAAAAGAGGAAATTATATCCAATTAATCAAGAACCAAAAAGATCCATCACATGGAAGACAATTGGTTTTTTGAATCCTAGTCAAATATACTGCATGACTGCCACTTTGAAGGATACATTGGCTGCATTATTCTTTTTTATCCATATGTATTTTATACTTCAGTTCCTATCAGCCCCAATCAATGTGGCTAATGGTTAGGTATAGTCCAAAATGTCTGTAGTTATCAATCCCTTAAAGACTGTTTCTTTTATTATAATTCTGTGTGTGTTACCCAGCATCTACGGTGATATGGGTAACTATATAAATTGTTTAAACAAATTAATACATGAACAAATAAATGTGTGTATTATGGCTAAAATTTATTTGTCTTTTTATTTATCCTATGTATTCCATACTTTTTTTCTTGAAAGGGTGCTCAAGGCAATTAGCAACCTTTAAAAAGCTACACCAGGACTTAAGCACAGTTACTAACAAGACAATTAAAATCATTAATATATAATCCAGTTCATTAGATGTAAAATGTGTCATACAGAATGAAAGAAAGACCATTGAGGAAGATTATAAGGTCATGCAGAAAATAGGGATTGTGATAGATTATTACTATTTTTAAAAAAAAAATTATTGATGATAACACATATATTCCAACATTTGTAAGCTAATTAACTCAAAATCTGCTTCAGGACAGATGGCATATATCTCATCCAAGGAAAAGCAACAATAAGTCAAAAGCTGCTTCGTTAGATAGTCTGTCCTTACTGAATTCAATAATTCAAGTAATGCAAAACAACATTCATTCATTGTAAGAATGGGAGCCTGAACGATAGGATTAAGGCAAGAAGTAGATTCCAGGTCAATTTATTGTGCTTTCCCCGTGGTTTTCTTGGATCTTGATTAGGCTTGTTCTGCTTGTTACATTTTGTATAAAACATAATATTGAAAGCATCTAAAGTCCTTTGAGTAATTTGGAAAAGGAGGTTAAGATAAACAGATGAATTTGATGTGGATTAAGAATCACATATCAGAATATAAAAGTTGTATTGGATCAGAATAAATGTCAGCTCAGTTTAGCATCCTGTTTTCTTTAATGTACAAAGATACTTTTGAAAACCCCTTGGGGCAGACATAGTTTCTCCTCATTCAATGGCATTCAGCAGTTTGCTTGAGATTGTATATATTCATTATGATTAAAAGCTATTAACTTATACCCTGTTACAGTATTATACCTTTTTTGAAAGAAAAATATAGTCGTGACCCAATACTGCATCTTCTGGCAAAACATTTCTTAAAATAATGGTGACCTGTGATTATTGCTGAGCAGTTTAAAATGTATTAATTTCAGTGGATGAGATACTAATCCTTTAATACTCTGCAGAAAAATCATCCTTTATTTTTCCTATCTTTTCCCATTCAGTTTTATGAAATACAACTTGCTTTTGAAATAGATTTCAAAATAGAATATATTTTGTGTGCAAGTATCCTTTGTTTCATTATGCACCATACTTTTGGCCAATGCACACACATGATTTCTCAGGCCTTCAATCAGAGGAAAACACTTGGAGGGAATTCTTTTTCTTGCTTGCCTTAAAGTATGGACAGCCAGAGAGCTTCAGAGTGAAAGCATGAGTGATGGAAAACAACATCATTGGCACTTCTGGTGATAAAGTTCAATCCTCTTTTGAGGTTTATTGTGTCTGGTAGCAAAATCAGCCAGATATTCAGACTGGATTTTGGCATTTTTATCTACCTATTGAGTCTTTTCCAAGGACCTGGTAGAGGTAGATCTGGATGTTTGATAGTGTTTATGATATCATCGCAGGATATAAGTCGTTCCCAGTAAAATTTTGCCTTTTCCAATTGACTGTTGGTGAATTTGTCAATGCTGATGGTATTCAAGTGGAGCTGCTACAGTTGTTTTGGGACTGCAGCCAACGCACTACTGGGACTACCATTGCTTGCTTCTGCTCCAGTCATTCTGTTTCTATTTGCAGGTTATGCCACATCCACTATCCTCACTTTTTTGTCTTTATTACCAACAGTTGTTAAGTCTGGGGTGTTATGTGGCAGGTGTCTGCCTATTTGAATTCTAAATTCCCAGAGCAAGGGATGATGATGATGATAAAGCAATGATATATAATTATTGCCAGGTGTTACTTACCTTGATGGTATTTTCTTCACTGAGTTTAGACTTTATGATCTTTTTTATGTATTCACTACTAACCTTCATCTTGACCTCAGTGTACTTGATGTTGTTAACTTGAATCATGCCTCGGTACTTGTAATGATCCTCCTCCAGATTATTGATGTTATTTCCATAGGTATTCCTGATTTCTTTTTACTATTCCCCCCCCCCATTGATAGTAACATTTGCCCTGTTCGAACTATATTATAATTTGTTGTAATTATATTCTTGAATTTCTTGTAAAAGGCCAGGGTTAAACAAGGATGTGGTTTCAGATGCTATTTTTGGTATACTTTCATATTATTGATGTAGACCAGGTGGGATACCCTGACAGATGTTTTTGATGTTTGATAGCCATGACCTGACTTGTTCTGTATTGTTGACAAAAGAATCAATGCAATAACAAGCAGTAGTGGTGATAATGAGTCTCCTTGAAAGATTCCTCTTTTGATGTTAACCTCTCCCAGTCTATTGCCCCTGACCAGCAAGTTTGTCTTGCATTGTGTCATTGATCTTTGCAAAAGCTTCTGATGTTTCTACTGACTTCTCTTTCTAGGCTTTGAATGCCTTGTTGTAATCAATCAAGCTACATTCAAGTTGGTCTTCCATTTCTTGAAGTTTTCTGAAACCATCTTGTCAATGGGAAGCTGATTTTTTTTTTCTTCTCTGTTGTTTGGGCAGTTTATTTTCTGCTCAAGTAGAAAGAGAAGAAGATGTTATCAAACAACACACCAGTTAGCAATTTGAAAATGGTTGATAAGCAAATTATTGGTCTGTAGTTGCCTAGTGGTGTCCCTTAATAAAATTGACTTTGTTAGATGTTAATCTTCAGTTTCAATTTCTTTCAGTCATAAAAGTTAAACTGCTTAGAAATGAATGGGTGCAGATCATCAGTTGATTCAACCCAAAAAACATGCATGTTTATCTGGTGCTGACCAATTCTTGATCTTCCTTGCCCTTTCTTCACCATTTATGCTATTATTATGAGTTCTTTCATTCATGCTGCTTTTTCATTCTTATCCACATTCTTTTTTTTGAGTTGCATTTTTGCTATCTTTCTTTAGGTTGTCCTAGACTTGCACCCAGAACCACAGTGTTTTAGTTTTTCAGATGTTGACTAGTTCACTGCAGTCTCTCCATTTGTGGATTGGTAGAAATTATTCTGATTTAATTGAAATTGAAAATTCTGCCGAGATTGTGTGCAATTTGACCATTGATCTGCTGATCTTTTTTGCTATGACTGTTATTTGCTGCTTTGATATTTCCAGTGCTTCCCTGATTTTCCTTGTTTCTAGGTGATATTTCTTGATCAGATATTCTTTGATCTTCTTGTTCATATTTTTTTCTTTCATCTATTGTAGCTTGCTTGTATTTCATCTTAGCAGGATGGAGAAGGCAGAAGAGAGATGGCTGGTGTGGAAGTGAAAACATTTTAGCAGTTACATTGACTTCATCTATTGCCCATTCCCCTCTAGTTTGCCTCTATAGTCTGAGCTACTTCTGACTTCAATTTCTTCACTTGAGTAGACCTTTGCAATTATTTCAATTCTAACTCTGGATACTTTGTTTGGTATTATAAATTGACATTGATCTACTAGCCTCTGTTCTGTTATTTTGTAATTCTGGATGCTGTTCTTTCCAAAACTAATGCATTTTTTTCAGATATTCTCCTGTTGTATTTCATTTATAAAGTTAATGATAGCATTATTTCTTTGTTTTCAGTCTTTATATATTTCTTCCAGTACTCTTGCAGCTGCTGACCCTGGTTGCTCAGCCAATAGTCCTGAATCCTGTAGCTTAAGGCCAGGTCACATCGCCCAACGGATGCAAAACGTATGTAAAAAGGACACAGTGGACGAACAAATTTTCCATCCATTGTTATCCGCTCTCAAAAGTGCCCCAAATTTGCATAAAGAGAATGGACAACAACGGATGGGGGGAGGACGTATCGCAGATGTAAAACAGATACTCAATGGAAGCCTAGCAGATGAAAGCAGATGGCACATCCGCAGGGCTTCCTTGGGAGCAGAGCAAAGCGGACGCGTAACGGAAAGAGCGGATGCAGAGAGGATGAAGCGGATGCAGAGCGGATATGTAGCGGATGCGTAGCAGATCACTGCGCATGCAGGGCAGATGCATTGCATCAGCCCCACGGATATAAAAGGAGGCAGCTCGCACAAGGCCAGCATTCAGAGGAAAGACCTGCTGCCAGACACATCTTCATCAGAGAACATCTTCATCACAGACATTTTCATCACAGACATCTTCATCATGGGGAAGAAGAGGAAGTCTGTGCCATCTTCTCCAGCTCTGGCAAGAGGGAAATATCCACCATCCCACCTCCTGGCGCTGACTCTGCTGCTGGTGGTGCTGCTTTCTCTACTGCTGGTGCTGGTGCTGCTGCTTCTTCTGCTGCTAGTGCTGGTGCTTCTGCTGGTGCTGCTCCTGGGCTGGTGCTTCTGCTGGTGCTGACGCTCCTGGTGCTTCTGATGGTGCTGACTCTGCTTGTGCTGCTTCTCCTGCTGCTTCTCCTGCTGCTGCTGTGGTGGACCAGCCCCACAGCCCTGAAAGCCCTGATGCTGAAGGCCCTGCCAGAGAGGAAAGAGGCAAGGCAAGGAGAAGGAGAAGGGAGAGAGGAAGCAATACTCCATCGCAGAGGACCATGAGGAGCAGGTGCTGGAGTGGCTGAGGGAGAACGAGTATATGTGGAGGAAGGGCCACAGGCTCTATCAAGACACCAAGCGGAAGCACGCAGCTTGGAGACAGAAGGCGGAGAGCCTGGGCTACATTTCAGATGTCCTCCTCAGGTGGGAAGCATATGCACACCTGGTATGGAAGCTGCACCTGAAGAAGTCTGGCCAGGCCGTGGTCACCTCACCACCAGAAGTCCTATGTCATGGCAAAGTGCAGCTTCCTGGAGGGTGAGGTCCGCCACCGAAGAGCAGCCCCTCTGTCTACCCTCACTCTCAGGAGCACCACAGACAGGCCAATCCTCTTCTTGGCCAGAGACAGCGACCGTGTCCGGGCAGGTGTCCACAGAGTGCCCTGCGACAGAGACAGCTGCACACCCCTGACAGCTGCAAACCCGTGCCGGAGGACGTGGAGGATTCTCTCACACACATAGAGCAAGAAGTAGGCAGCGACCACAAGGGATCAACCCACCCTCAGCTCCACCTCCACAGAAAAACAGGCAGAGAGAAGACCGGAGGGACAGGAGCACACTGTCCTGCTGGAGAATAGGGACACCATCAAGAACAGCGCAGATCTCCTCTCTCAGCTGGTACACTTCAAAAATGCATCCTCAACGCAAGCCCTTCCTCACCTATGTGACCCAGACCCGCTCATGGACTATGCCCGAGCCCCAGTACAGGTGATTGAAGGAGCGGATCATGGCGCTGCTGCACCACCCTCCAGGCCCAGGCTGAACTTGCTCCCACCCAGTCCAGGTCTGCTCCTCCACCCCAGGTGATGTCACAGGCCCTTCCAAGGCTTTCCACAGGCCCTCACTGACCAAGGCTACCAGGAGTTCCAGCAGCACAAGCAGCCGCTCCCCATCCAGGCACAGGTTCCTCAGATGCCACAGGTGCCACCTGATGCCACCCGATGCCACAGATGCCACAGATGCCACAGATTGCACAGATGCCACAGATGCCAAAGATGCCACAGATGCCACAGACGCCACACGATTGCCACTGATGCCACCAATGTCACCGATGCACTGATTGCCACCGAGTTGCCACAAATGCCACCGACGCCACAGATGCCACTGATGCCACAGATGTTTCCTCGCATGTCACCAGACGCCTCACCTCACCCAGCTGCACAACAGACATCCCCATTACACTCCTCCTTCCCCACCCCAACAGCCAAGCCCAGCCTCAGAACATCTGTCATCGGTCCTGTGCCTGACATCCCAGGTCCTGGATGAAGGGCCTCTCAACCTCACAGGACTGAGCCAGCTTTCTGAGAGGCTCCCTGACCACACCATCTCCGTGTTGTCCTCTCAGGGCCAGGCACTCCAATGCACCTCAGACCAGCACTCCAGCCACTGCCACCTCCACAGTCCCTGTACCCTTTACACCTGAGACCATGGATATGCCTCAGAGTGACTGAGAACTTGCCAGAGACTGATGTTTACCGGTTGAATATTATCATTGCTTGGGACACTTTTCTTGGTTCCTTTTTGCTTTTAAAATAAAGTCCTACCACTTTACTGTTATTAATAAGGGTTTTCTTTGCTTCACACACTTGTTTCATTTCTTTTACTTAATAAAGTCTTGGTGGAAACTTTTTAGAAAAAATGGTTAAGCCTTTCCATGCTTATGGGATGGGTAAGGATACCTGTGGGATGTGTAATAGCTGTGGGATGGGTAATAGCTGTGGGATGGGTAATAGCTGTTCGATAGATAAGCCTCCAGTGCAAGCATAGTGGGACGTGTATGGTCCACCCTCCAGGTGCCACACCTATGGCCCTTTATTATCAAGAACAATTTAATCATTGATCCACACATTTCACATAAACGAAAACTCTTTA
Organism: Laticauda laticaudata; assembly: GCA_004320025.1. NCBI lineage: Eukaryota > Metazoa > Chordata > Lepidosauria > Squamata > Elapidae > Laticauda > Laticauda laticaudata. The sequence continues at coordinate 14,418 of BHFT01032388.1, forward strand.
TTAATGCCCTATTCACTGTAAGGCCACTCAACATACATGGCACAATCTCATCAGTGTGAATGAGACAGCTGAAGGAAGCAGTCCATTAAGCAATCTACCATCCTGTCTTTGCCACTCCACTGCTCCAGCTGGGGAGTTTCACCAGTGTTTCAGAGGTTGTTGCTGTTCTTCCCTTCATGTGAAGCTCTGTTGGGCCTGGACTACATCAACAGTGTCTATCAGGTTTCGTCCTTGCCTCCATTCACCAGGCTCCATGTCCCCATTCCCTTGTTGACGGTCCACAAGCCTGTTCTGCAAACACTGGGTTAGCGGGTGTGCATGAGGATTGTGCAGGATGCAGCAAGCTTCCACGATGCTCCTCACAGTCCATGGATGGATGCTGCATGTGTGGTGCGAGAATACCTGGAACCTGTTGGCCAGGATGCCAAAGGCATTCTCCACCACCCGTCATTGCCCTGGACAGCCTGTAGTGAAGATCCCTCTTCACGGGTGAGGCCATCTGAAGTGTAGGCTTCATGAGGTAGGTTGTGAGGAAGAAGGCGTCATCCCCCATGATGAAGTATGGCACATCTTGTATGTCGTTGGGCAGGAGGGTCTAGATCTGGGAAGCCCATTGATGAGGGTTGCGTTCCAGCCCCTCCTTGAGGTCACTGGCGCCTTGCTATATCTGGGCATCTGAAGCTGACCCGTTGCCTGAAGCATCGATGTACATGTAACTTGTAGTCAGCATTGACCATGGCGAGGTGGATGATGCTGAAGAAAGCCCTTGTAGTTGAAATAATTGGACCCCACTTGACTGGAGCTTTGCAGGCCACATGCTTCCCATCTAGGCTCCAACGGTGTGGGGAAGTCCACCTCTGATACCACTGTTCTGCAAGTTTCTCCAGCCTTGTTCAGTGGAGGACACTGGAGGAGCTCCTCCCGGTGATTCTCGATGATGGCCTGCACCACTTCTCTGACCACAGTGCTGATGGTGTTGTGTGGCACCCTCCAAGGCGTGCAACATACTGCATGTTACTGTACATGGTCCTGGAGGCCAGGTGGCACAGAGTCAGTTCCACCTTCAGCCCAGAGTCCAGGCTGGATGGAAAGTTGGTGCTAGCTTGGTCAACCTGGGGTCTCAGACGCTCCACAATTTGTCAAACATGGCTTGGCGACATCCTCATTGAAGTGCTGGAATGCACGAGTGTCTTCGGTCCTCAGCTCCATACTAAGCTGTCATAGAGTCCAAACTCCGCTCTTCTCCTGATCCATCGTCAGACCCAGACACTTCTTGGCCGCTCCTTTTCTTCCTGTAGAAAAGGTGAAAGAGCCTGAAGAGGGCTTGGTTCTGGTGTTGAATGATGGTGGCTACCAAAAGGGCATGCAATGATCCATGGTGGAGAAAATGGATGCTGTGGAAGAGCAAGAGCAAGGCTGAAGAGGTCTGCACACCAGGGCTGCTGGACTGGAAGTGAGAATCCATGTGATTTCCTCCCCCTTTTTTATAGGAAATGTCAGTTTTCTACCAGGTGTCCTTCCGCATACTCCAGGCATCCTCCAGACATCCTAAATATCCGTCCCCTATATGAACGTTTTGTTCCATTTTGAATGCTTTATATCCAAGCTGCATCCGCTTTCATCCTTTCTACGTCCGTGCTACTAACGCGTGTGTTCCGTGTCCACGTCCATTTCGCTTCCTCCCTGTGTCCATTTTCCGCTGGAGCGGATTTGAGTTGCATGGATATGCAGTGGATGCCTTGCGGATAATGCGGACGCGTAATGGATGACGACGGATGTATAAGTGGATGTTCCCTGTATGCGTAGCGGATGTAGAACGGACGCGTTGGATTACTTCATCTGCTCAAAACGTTTTGTGCAGCTCAAAACTTTTTGAGCGGATGAAATCTCAGTCGACGGATGCTGGACGGATAGAGAGTATGAAAAACGTATGCAGTGAGTGCACAATGGATGCATCGTGTTTTGCAGCGGATGGCAAGCTTTTTTTAACGTTTTACATCCTCTTTGCATCCGTTGGTGCAGTGTGACAGGGGCTTTCACTATCAACATATATTCAAGAACTAGAATACCTAGCCTGGTCCTTGTTCACCTGGGCAATGACAAAACCAGTATAGGTGTTTGTAAATTATGTGTCACCATATTGTTTATGGAAGAGGCACTCTTGGTCTGATTTTTCTGATGAGATTGAACAGTATGATCAAACATCTGGCATAGTTCTCCTCTTCCTCAGATCACAAAAGGCCCACAACCTCACTGGAGTAGTGCCTCACTGGAGGATTATTATTATTTTGATTGGTCACCTAATCAGCCAAATGTTTAAACTAGATCTGGCATTACCAAAGCCTTTTTCAAAGACCTGGGATGTTGTTGTATGATGGATTATTGTTATTATTATTTCCATCCAAAATCTATTTTGGATTAAAATTCTGCCCTTCCTAGAAACTGATTGGAAAATATGTTTTGTTTCTTCAGGGAAAAATTCTTTAGTTAAAATTCATTGCTAAATAGAATATCTCAAGCAGGCAGTTATGTCAGATTGGCAATTTACGCCTTTGAAGAAAAGATTTTATCAAGCTATATTGTTTTGACATATTTCTTTTGTTTGTTTTCTTCATTATGATTTATGCAGCCCTCCTTTTATTTTAATCTTAACAAATTGGAGAAGGTTTAAAGTATACTTTCTTGGTTCCTTATTTTGCTGTTGTCACCTTGAGCATTTTAGAGTGATAGCTTTTAAGATTGTTGATTTTCCCAGAAAGTGAAGGGTAAATTGTTTAAGTGAACATTTTAAGCTGATAAGCACAGTCTCATTCTTCTTATATGATTCTCAATGGAAGGAACACTTAATTGTTTAGCTTTATAGTTGGCCTTTCCTTCAAGAGATTAGACTCAGTTCCATTTTCTAAAGACACATATTAATACACAAAAATTTTAATAAATGGCATGGTAAGCAAAATCCAGTAGTATTAAATGTAATGTTAATAAAAGAATCCTAACTTGTGATACACTAAAATGCCAGTCAAACAAAAAGATCATGAATTCTCAGAAGAAGCTTTGGACTGAACTTGGATGAAAGTCAAAACAAAAGGTATTTCAAGATATTAAGTTTATTCATAGAATCACCTCACTTAGATATCAAGAAGAAGATGGTGGTGGAATGTCAGAGGCTAAGATAGACTATCTCAACTTGGATGCTATCTAGATAGCCAAAGTTTCAGCAATCTCATGTATGCATGAAGGCATGTGTAGGAACTGAAGATCACATAACTGGAAGATAACAGATCATCAGAGTTGGAAAGGACCTTATAGGTCATCTAGTCCAATCCCCAACCCAAGCGGGAGACCCTACACCATTTCTGACAAATGGCAGTCCAATCTCTTGTAGACCAGCAAAATACTGTGGATGTAATATATTTAGATTTCAGCAAGGCATTCGACAAAGTAGACCACAACCTATTTCTTAGTACACTAGAAAAAGTGAAATAGCCACCACCACTAGATGGATTCACAACTGGCTGGCAAACTGTCCTCAACAAGTAGTTCTTAATGGGTCTAAGTCTACATGGAGGGAAGTAAACAGTGTGCTGCCACAAGGTTCCATCTTAGGCCCAATACTCTTCAATATCTTCATCAACGACTTAGATGACAGAATTGAAGGGAAACTTATCAAATTTGCATATGATACTAAGCTGGCAGGAATAGCTAACACCCAAGAAGATAGGCTCAAGCTCCAAATGGATCTTGACAGACTAGAACACTGGGCCTTATCTAATAAAATGAAATTCAATATTGAGAAAAGTAAAGTCCTACACTTAGGCAATAAAAACCAAAAGTACACATATAGACTGGGTGAAACCAGGCTCAATAGCAGTAACTGTGAGAGGGATCTTGGGAGTCTTACAACCAGCTAAATATGAGGCCAGAGTGTGCAGCTGCCACCAAAAAAGCTGATGCAATCCTAAATTGTATTAACAGAGGGATACAGTCAAAGGATCTAGAGAAGTACTACTACCCTCTATAAAAGCCTTATTCAGATGACACCTGGAGTACTGCATCCAGTTTTGGTCACCATATTATAAAAAAGACGAGGCTCCAAGAAAACTACAGAGAAGAGCAACTAGGATGATTAGGGACTAGACGCTAAAACATACAATGAACGGTTGCAGGAACTGGGCTTGGCTAGTCTAGTAAAGAGAAGGACCAGGAGAGACATGGATAGCGGTCTTCCAATATTTGAGGGGCTGCCACAGGGAGGAAAGGGGTTCAAGCTATTTTCTAAAGCTCCTGTAAAATAATGGATGGAAACTGAACAAGGAGAGATTTAACCTGGAAACAAGAGAGAAACTTTTTTGACAAGTGAACAATCAACCAATGGAAAGCAGTTGGCCCTTAGAAACTGTGAGAGCGCCATCAGTTGAGACCTTTCAAGAAGAGATTGGACTGCCATTTGTCAGAAATGGTTGTAGGGTCTCCCGCTTGACAGGGGTTGGACTTAATGACCTACAAGGTCCGTTCCAACTCTGATTATCTGTATCTGTGTCTGTATCTCTTTCTTGAAAGTCTCAAGTGATGGCACTCCCACAATTTCCAAGGACAAGCTGTTCCATTAGTTGATTGTTCTCACTGTCAGAAGTTTCTCCTTGTTTCCAGGTTAAATCTCTCTTTGTTCAGTTTCCATCCATTATTTCCTGTCTGGTCTACAGGCTCTTAGAAAATAGTTTGACCCCTCTCTCTCCCTGTGGCAGCCCCTCAAATATTGGAAGACTGCTATCATGACTGTTTTCCTTGATTTTTTTCTTGTTATTATGTGTTGGAAGAAACTTTATTATCTTTTTACTTTTGTTGCAAGTCTTTATTCGTTCTGAGCCTTTGCTATCCTGACTTCGTCTTTGCAGATTCTGGCTAATCTGCTGATATTCTGCCTTAGTTTGTATGTCCTTCTTTTCCATTTTTTGTACTTGTCTTTTTTTCTTTCAATTTTTCCAGAGAGATCTTTGTGTAGCCATGCTAGTTTCTTCTTGGATTTCTTGGTTTTTTCTTCCAGCGGTATTGTGCTTGGTCTGGGCTCTATGATCATACTTTTCAGAGTTTCCCGAGATTCTTTGTTTTCCCTTTTAGGATTTTCATCCATGGAATCTTTCCCAAGTTCTCTCTGAATTTATTGAAATCAGCTCTTTTAAAATCCAAGACTCTGGTGTCATTATGTTCTAGTGCTTGTGTTTCTGTTATGTAGTGATGCAGAAGAGATATCTCCCAAGTATTTGAAAGTATTTGAAACTGCATATCTCCCAAGTGTTTGAAATCCTTCTTTTTCAATGCAACCCATGTGATTTAATAACATGTATACATTGGAAAATTAATAATCATCAGAATAAACTTCTAGTCATATATTTCTGTGTTCTTCTATAGGCTCCTTTTTGAAGTTTTGAAATCACAGAGCTGCCTTATTAAGAATATCATAATGTTATCAATAACAGCCTTATTAAGAATATCATAATGTTAATAAAATCTTCATTTTATGCCACTGGCCAGAGCCTATCTATTAACAATATCTGAAGTCAATTTGGAAATTTTTACAATAAATAATTTGCTCTACCTCAGGGGGAATTCTTGAAGGCAAAAGTTATATATCCCTTCTTAAGCACTGTGCTGTTAGCAAGTCATATTAAAAACTTTAAAAGCACTTTGTAATTTGGCATAGGATATAAGCTGGACTCCAGCCAACAGGAAAAAGCTTATAAATTCCCTTAAGTATATAAACATTTCTCAGCTTCAGCTTTGCATTTTCTCAGTATTGACCCAAAATATTATTTTTTAAAAAATATAGCTTTCATTAATTATATCTCCACAAGTTCCATACAGAATATTCTTCAACTTTATCAAATTAAGATGTTTCAGTTAAAATCCAACAAAAGCTTTATAATGCTGAATTAAGTTGAGAATGGTTTTCCAAACTTGCTAAGTAGTTGTGCAATGCACACCTCTTTTTTTTTTTTTTCAAAGTCAACAAAGCCAATTGTTATTGGGCAATAATTCTTTGGTATCCTAATCCAAGATTTGTTTTTGTTTTCTGAGTGATGGAATAATCTATATATCAGAGCTGGTTGTTGTCAGTGTTTGCTGAGCACTTCAATATCTGTAATGGACGATTTACACAAGTGAACAGAGATCAAATTACAAGAAATGTCTATACCTCAATCTAACAGAGCACATTAAGGCATATGCATTGCAAGCTTCTTGAAGAAGTTGTAATTCTGACTTACTTATCAGGGGAAAGAAGTAGGAGCCAACCAATCTGGTTCATGGCAGATTGCTAGATAGTTTGGGAAGTAGATAGTACTGGCCAAGAAGGATCCTAGGAGTACAGTTACATGGAAGAACTATCTCTGAGGAAGAGGATTTAATGATTTTTACCAAGAGCACAATGCTGCTGTCAGATTAGTATTTAATTGTTATTCATTAATATTGGAGAAGCAGTAATCTAGAACAGGAATAAGTATAAAAGCTATATAGAAGCTTTACTAGAAATCAACATGCATCTGTTAACCATAAATCTTAAGGCTAGGTCACATCGGCCGACGGATGCAAAACGTATGTAAAAAGGACACAGCAGATGAGCAAATTTTCC
>BHFT01032389.1:0-11522 GCA_004320025.1 Laticauda laticaudata
TCACTTGAGACTTTCAAGAAGAGATTGGACTGCCGTTTGTCAGAAATGGTGTAGGGTCTCCCACTTGGGTGGGGGGTTGGACTAGACGACCTACAAGGTCCCTTCCAACTCTGATTATCTGTTATCTGTTAGATTGTTTTCATAAAGGAATTTTGATATGATGAAAAGCTAAATGTTAAAAAAAAATAGTGATTGTCAGAATTTTGCTAATGAATAAAAGAATAGAGTACAAAGGCATATTTGCTTCTATCTACCAGATAAAAGTTGACACATTTAATTCAAATCAAACAAATCCCATAGATATCTAACTCTAATTTATGGCAATCATCCAAGCGTGCCTTGATTCGAAACTGACATGACTGTCAGGGAAACATGCTTCTGGCCTTGGCTTCAGAAAGGTTGCCTACCAAGACTCTTCTGTGGTTTCCCTATTTGGCTCCAATATTTTTTTAAGAGCTATTATTATGTTCATCTGCTATATATTTTGTTTATAGTGAAGATAATGTAATTCATTTAGATTTGAAACATTTCTTGCACATAATTAAAATACCTATCATTTGCATATAACCCATTGACCAGGTGCTTTTTTGTTTGCTGAATTTTTGCACTTGCATGGTCTATCAGCTAAAAATAATTAAATAATGCATTCCCATTGGTTATTTTACATTTTACACTACAATTTTAGTAATTTACTGCTGATATGACATGCATGCCAAGTCACTGTGATTTTTAAACCTGCTTTAAATGTAGTCAAAGATTAATGTTATGAAATAAGCATCTATCCTATCTCTTGACAGCAACTTAAATATTATACTGTAAATATAGTTTTTCCTCACAGTGATCCAAGAACACTGTGAAGATAATTTCCTATATTCTTTTGGAATAGCACTCATCCTTTGGTGATTAGAAGTAGCGGAGGTGGGGGGGGTAAGGGAAGAGATCACATTCAGATTCACATACTAGTAATAATTGAATGGTTTATTACTTTTGGCACAGGCCATTTCCTCAATTGAAATAATCACATTAAACTTTTCAAGTTGCTATTAGCTGTTCAGTGTTCTTATAATCATATACAAGATACCCATATCCTTTTCTTTCTGGGGCTAAAAGAAAATTCAAAAGGTAGGAAGTTGACTTTAACTGAAGAAAATGATACAGTGAAAATGTATTCATCTTGTATTTCTTCCATCTTGAGAATTCATCTGGTCACCTAAGTATAAGGACACCCATTTAATGTTTCCTATGGACAGGAAGAGATGATTTTGTCCTCAGCCTGCCCCTAGTGCACTATCAAGGCAACTTTTCCCAGACTGCTTCACTGTACAGGTAATCCTTGTCGTATGACCACAATTGAACCCAATTTTTTTATTGAGACAGTTGAGACAGTTAAGTGAATTTTGTCCTATTTTTCAACCTTTCTTGCCCCAGTTTTTACATGTATCACTGCCATTATTATGTTAGAAACACAGTTATTAAGTGAATCTGATTTCCCCATTGACTTTGCTTGGTTGAAAAAAGTGATCACACGATCCTGGGACATTACAACTGTCATAAATATGAGTCAGTTGGCAGGTGTCTGAATTTTGATCAAGTGACCATGCTGCAATGATTGTAAGAATGAAAAATGGTCACAAGTTGTTTTTTTCAGTTCCATTGCATCTTCGAATAGCCACTAAATGAACTGCTGTAAGATGAGGATTACCTGTACATCAAAGGTACCATTTTCTGATCTTTTCCAATACAAGCAGCAATATATAGTTTGTCTGCTAAGCTTGATTTCCTCATACATAAATGCTTAGTTGCTTACTGTTCACTGTAGCAGGAATATTTGATTTAGTTCCTGCTCACTGTTCTCCAGTGTCATTAAGTACTGAACTGTCTGCCTTCTTCTGAAGGGACTTTGGTAAACTGGTTAAACACTATCTTTTTTTTCTTCATTTTTAAGATAATTCATGTTCTGACCCAAACCCTTTTCCAATAAAACAAACAGGAACCAAAGGGAACAGAAACCTTTTAATGATTCTTACGAATCCCCAGTTAAAAGGCTGCTGCAAACGAATTAACTAGCACGAGCCTCACCAAAACTGTGTGAGGTTGCCAAGAGTGACAGATAAGGTTACCTAGAAATATTTTACAACACAAGAGTCTTCAAAACCCAACTTAAGATACTACAATGTCCACGAGGCTTAAGTTTCAAAACGTCTTTGCTTCCAGCAAAGAACGTTCGATTCACAGCTGGCTTTTATCTTCTTGAAGGAGAGACCATTACCTTGCAGCCTTACTCCTGAGTCACCCGTGCTGCTGCAGCTGCTCTTTCCTGTGAGCAGCCCTGTGTGCACGTGCATTTGGCATAGACTCCACGGGAACCTCCTCATTGCTGCTGCCAGCCCCACAATCTCTGAAAGCAGCAGTCCATTCCCAAATGATCCTGGCTCCTCATCTGCATCCTCACTTTCCTCAGCCGTCTGCACCTGCTGCTGGCTCACCACAGTTCAGTAATGGATTGGTGAAAGGCTGGATAACTTTTTTTTCAAGTTCATTACTAGAACAGGGAAGTAGATCTTTTTTTAATCCCTTAAAGCGATTAAAATACAGACTTTTAAAAAAATCCATGAATGATAGAGTGGTTCTTCATCAGAGGAAACTGACAAAAGTTCTTCCAGGTTAATGGGTGGAAGATACTGGGTGGAAAATATCAAATACATGAAAATCTAGGGAGGGTGACTTGTGCAAAAGGCCCATCAAGAGAAATCATGCCCTCAAAAGCATGGTCCTGGAGAGAAAATATATTCTTCACTTTCTCATATGGGTGAGAGAGATAAAGAAGACTAGGAATATCCAATCAGGGTCTTGATAAATGCTGCTAGAATGTAACTCCTGACCAGCATCCTTGCTCAAAAAGGAAGAATGGACTGAAAGCTAATTCTTAAGTTGGCTTAATTTCCAGATGGTTTTAGCAGAGGAGAGAAGCAGTTGAAACCTGTGGTGAAGAAGAGTCCTGGATGTGTCAGTTCACTATCTATATCTCATAGTTCATATCTCCAATTCTCCCCCTCCCCAAGTTGTGCTAATATTGTTCACTTTTTTTCACTCTCCTTCCAAGCATTTTGTTTTAGTCCGTGTGTCAAGAAACACCCAAAATTGGCTGTTATAGAATTTTGTTATATATATGTTCTCCCTCACTTATACCTTTGCTAAAGCAGCAATATTTACCAATAAAGAAGAATATTTGTGCCTTGGGTTGATGTGACAGTTCCTTAGTGCTCTCTGAGCTTGGTTGTTTTCTTCCACAAATTTTATTAACCAAACTAGGTCATCAAAACTGGAACTGATGATATTGCCTAGTTTGGATAATGAAACATCTCCAAATAAAAAAAAAAAAAGCAGTCGAACTCAGAGAGTACCAAAGAACCCTCACAACAATGTCTCCTGTAGAATGATGAGGTGGCAATTATATTGCATACATGTAGTCCTTGACTTACAGATGTAAGTACAAGGATTAATTGTTAAATGATTTTTTTCAGTGCCACTATAACTTTGAATAATCACTGAACAAATTATTAACACACACACACACACACAGAGATCCTATTTTGTTGAGTGTGTGTTAGTTTTCTTTACTCACTGCTAACAATGTTTGCTACCTAAGTTTGGAAAAGAAATGTACTTCTCCATATTATCTGCCCTTTAATCTTAAAATTATCTAATTTAAAAGCAATCATCTCAAGACAAAGACCCACCATTTATTTATTTATAAATATTATTGACACTCATGCTGCCAGATGAATAATTGATAGTCATGGGGGGGGAGTAAAAACAAGATACAGTTACCAGTGCTGATGGGAGTGTGATGTCCCACTACCTCAGGGAATTTATTCAAAGTTCAAAGCTATTTTGGTCTTATCACATTTTAAAAACATCAATTTTAAACATGAACTAATGGGATTTTTATGCTACTTACTGAAATTCTGTTCTTTTAAAAACCATTAATTCAACTTATTTTCTTTATATAATTACATCCAGCTTCATAAAAGCAGAATAAAACAACCTTATGAAGCTGAAAAGGAACAACCTAAATCTTGAAGGCAAAAGTGGAGAATTTCTCTTCTATATCAGTTAAAATGAGTTAGCACTTGGAATACAACTTTTGTGTGTATTTTATATAAACTGTGATGAGAATATTTACTTAAATTTTCTAACTGCTGAGTATCAAAATATTTTATATATCAATTGATGGAAACTGCACATCTAATATTTGATATTCTCACCTCAGATCTCAAATTGAAATGTTTATGATTTGAAGACATTTGTGTAACATAATTGATGATGTACTACTATGTGTTCTAGATAAAAAAAATAATAACAAACTGAATTGTCACAGAATAACAGTTGATAGGATGCCTGTTTCAGTCATCATTAGCTTCACTAAGATCCCTATATTTTTAAAGTTGGTTTTATATCATGCAAAGATATGGGAACATTGGCAAATGCAGCAGGTAAACAGGACATTAGTGATCATTTCAAAAGTAAAATAAACACAATGAAGGGAAAAAGTAATTATTCTTATATGATAGCATTCTTTTTTTTACTTTCTAGTTTCATAAAGTCAAATGAATCAGTCTAAATAAACTCTAATAAATTAAGAATTTGTTTTCTAGCCAAATTAATTCAATGCTTTTTTCCCTCTTCTTTGAACACACAACACTGGCAATTTACAACAGAAAGATCTCTAAAGTCTTTTGCTTGCCAACAGAATACTCCAAGGAGGAGTTCAAAACATTTTGGGGAACCTGTTATGTTTACTGAGTCTTGCCCTCTTTTCAGAAATATTTCCAGACGTAATTGTGGACAGACATAGAAATTGGCAGAAAAATCTTCTTTGCTTTTAAATGCACCGTCTCACATCTTACATTTTCCCTCTGGCTAGATCAATCCACACAATTGTAGAGGATACATTCCAAGCAAATTTCAGGCCAGGAGTGTCCTTTTATTTAAAAAGAAAAAAAGAATATTTGACAAAAGCTTTAAGAATGTCCATTATTACTTTATAACATCAAAAAAAAAATTAAAAAATGATATACATATACAGGGAAAACTATAAAAATCACTATTTTATAGTTTGCCCTGCCTACAAACACTGCAGATACAATATGCTTGATTTATAGAGATATGGAATGACAAAAATAGCTAAAGTTAGGGTAGAATTCAGAACTTTGCCTACTGTATGGAATTGGCATGGACTTTTAAAAAGCCAGCTCTACTAAAATGGTATCCAACAGGGAAATAACAACTTGTAAGAAAATGGTATGGCTTGGAAAATATTATCAAAGAGCAAAGAATATATTCTGTTGCCCTTTTAATTGAGAGCAGCTTGCCAGGGCTTGATCTATCAGGCAAGGCCACATCTGCATTATATCACCAACATCAAATGTTCTTTTTCTTACTCCATTGTTGCTATGACTGCTATCTCATATTTCTCTTTTTTTTATCAGTCACACAGAAATGAAAATACATTTTATCTCTAACACATCAGGGCCTTCCCCCTTTCCCAGGTCAGTTTACTGGTCAACAAGCCAACATCCCTGGTTTCACTGTTCACTAGTCCAGCAAGTTAAAAAACTTTAATGGCTCTGAAATGGTACATCTCCCATAAGGGAAGCATATAATTACTAGTGAAGATGATTGTGAAGACACCTATACTCCCAGTGCAAGAAATTGTCATGGTTTGGGGTCTGAAAAAGCCAGTGGTCAGGTAAACTTTGTAACTTTTATTTAACATTTATTTAGCTTGTACATTTAATTATGTACTATTATAATCATGCCCAAACTAAACAATTATGTTCCAATTCACATCAGGAATACATAAATTGTTTCATGTGATGAGCTCTTAAGATTCTTTCAATGGGATCCTCTATTCATGGTGACTTGTACAAAAAAAAGTAGGTACATGGTTGACAAAGCAATAATTTCAATCGTGTAAAAACATGGTCCTCTGTAATATGTATAATTATAGCAGGTCCTGTCCTTTAGCCAACATTATCTATATACATATTTTAGTCATGTAAGTTCTCCTGTCAACAATTCTGTAAACAAATTATATTGAAAATCTCCTATCAGGAATAGAGGTGTTTTGCGGGAGTAGGTAAAAAAAGGCAACATGGCAGGCATAACCACACTACTCAATCCCTATTTCTTTTTAAAAATATTTGTAACATTCATAAAAGGTGCGTGAGACTCTAGCTCTATGACTGTGCTCATATTCCAACTCCTGCAAATAAAGGACATCTTTTTGAATAATTGAAACATCATATTTTACGAGAATTCCAAAGTGGCGACAATAATTATTTCAGACTGCTGTAGCCTTCTGTGACTTCCATGCAGAGCCACTTAGAGATTTTAGTGATGTTTTCCCAACATAATATAATCATGAAGATGTGGAATTTTCTGGAATTATTCAAGAAAAAGTGTTGTATTATATATTATGTAAGTATTACATGCATATCATGTAGCCATGCTAAATGGAATCCAGGTTAAAATCCATGTATGTGAAGGGATGAGGTTTCTGACTATTAAAACTACAGTGCTCTCTCCCTCTCTCTCTCCCTCTCACTTTCGACTCACTTCTCATTAACCAGTATTAAAGATATTGCTTGAAATACATGGTTCATACCTTTGTCCTTTATAAATAATATTTTGTTCTAAAATCATTGCCAGTGTTTATAAGATTATTAGCAGATGTATTCTTGAAGTAGCAAGTTACATTAAAAAAAAACCCCTCAACCTTAATAAATCAAAACCAGAATTTAGGATGGATTTCAGTTATTTAAACAAAGCTTATATGAAAGAATGGAACATAATCAGAGCCTAGACACTAAACGAATGTAAAACTGAACCCATACATGTAACCTTGTACAATGCTGTAACAAACCTGGGACTGGAACAACTACTAACCAACAATACTAGACTTAACAACTGCCTCGATCTCATCTTCTGCAATGGTTTGAATTCAATTTATGGAATACAAATTAAAGAACCCTTTTCCAACAGTGACTACATCATGATTGACTTTTGTCTCAACATGCACACAAAAATCAATAACACACAAAAATCAACACAACAATGTGATCTCCAATTATAACTTCAAAAAAGGCAACTATGATCTTATAAACAATGATCTCTCATCCCTTGATTGGCAATTTCTATTCATGGATGCATACTGTTGAAGACCATTTTACAAAATGATTTTAAGCTTGAAGTTAAAAGAGTCATCAAAACTACATGTACCAATAACAACTCCCAAAACCAGAAAAAACAGATTACCCATAACAATAGGAAGCTTCAATCCAAAAAGAGAGATCACTTTGGCGAGAAAACAAATCTGTTCACGTTGCCAATTTCAAAAGCATACAAAAGTTTATGCCACAGAATAAAGACTGAATGCACCATATCACATTAAACAAAGAGACAAAACCTCCTATGGCACCAATTCCACCCAACACTTTCTTACAATTTTGTAAATAACAACAAAAGACTCAAGAATCCATCCCACCTCAAAGGACCTAATGTAATACTTCGCAAAGATGACACCATTAAAGCCTACCCCTTTAACACATTATTTGGCTCAGTATTTGTAAACAGCAAATGGATCATGCCCAGTATTTCTAGTCGAGAACCACAGATAACTACAATGAATCTGACCACATATCAATGTTACAGAGACAATGTTGAAAAAAGCACTATGCAATCTAAAACCATCTTTATCTATTGGACCAGATGGAATATGTGCCTACTTCTTAAAAAAGCTATCTACTGCCAAAAGCAGAACCTCTAAGCATAATCTTCGAAAAATCTTTCAGGACCAGCTCCTTGCCAAAACTATGGTCACAAGCCACAGTCATCCCCATCTTCAAAAAGGGAGACCCCAGCCTAGTTAAAACTACAGACCAATCTCTTATGCTGCGTCAAACCTGTAAAGTCATGGAATCAATCATTAATCAATTGATTATCCTCCACTAAAGAACAAACAACCTACTCTCTAATAAACAATTGGTTTCAGAAAAAAACTATCCTGAAATCTGCAACTCTTAGACTGCAAAAACATGTGGACTTGATCAGGGCAACTTGATCAGGGCAACTTGATCAGGGCAAAGCATAGATGCTATCTCAATAACTTTGTAAATCTTTGATTCAGTGGTACACAACAAACTATCCTAAAACCTTACAGTATCTCTGGCACCCTGCATAACTGGATAGAAGCATTCCTGTCAAACAGACAACAAATGGTCAAAAATTGGGAGCATAGCTATCAAATCCTGTACCTGCCACAGTGGTGTCCCCCAAGGCAGTTTCTAGGACCAACTCTCTTCATATTCTACCATAAATTACCTCTGTGATCATATTAAGAGCAACTGCGGTTCTCTTTGCTGATGATGTAAAACTAATCAACACCACGACAATACTGCTACCCTTCAAAAAGACCTTGACAAATGTATCAGAATGGTCAAACAAAATGGCATTTCAAATCTCAACAAATAAATGCTCTGTCTTACATATTCCAAAAAAAATTATCAAGAAAATAAAATATAGGCTAAATAGTCAAGACCTTGTTTTGATGATCCAAACTCTGCCAAGGATCTTTGAGTACTCATCTCAAAATGATCTAAATGCTGGAGCCCACTGAAACTACATAGCAAAAGACATTAAGAGTTGTTAACCTAATCTTACGTAGCTTTTTTCTTGTAATATATACCTACATAACTAGAGTATACAAAACATTTGCTAGACCAATCCTTGAATACAGCTCATCAGTCTGGAACCACATTACATATTTGATATTAACACAGTTAAGAAAGTCCAGAAATTTTTCACAAGAAGAGTTCTCCACTGCTCTTCTCATTGCAGAATAGCTTATGCCACCAGACTTGAAATTTCTAGACCTAGAAAAACCTAGAATTACGCTGCCTTCGTCCCAATCTTAGTATGTAAAATGATACATTGCAATGTCCTACCTGTCAATGAATACTTCAGCTTCAATCATAACAATATAAGAGCAAACAATAGATACAAACTCAAGGTTAATCACAGCAAACTTGATTGCAGAAAATATGACTTCAGCAACAACTTCAGTCAATGTTCTGGAATATTCCACTGACTCTGTGGTTTCTTCCCCAAATCCCCAAAACTTTAACCTTAGACTAAGTCTACTATTGACTTCACCCCTTTTCTAAAGAGGTATGGTAGGAAGGTGTCCATAAGCACACCACGTTGGCCTACTGTCCCTGTCCTATTGTTTCTTTTATTTTTCTTATATGTATCCATGTATTCATAACTATGTTTTTATTTATGCCTATTATCTTGTAAGCAATTGACAAACCAAATAAAATAAAATAAATAAAAAGTATTAATTTGTTGCTAAGCTACACTTATCTGATTATCTTGAGCAGTCATGTGGAGGATTATATCTCTGATTCAAAGAAAAATAAAGAAGAGATTTATAAACTGACTTAGTGTAATGATCCTTTACAAGTTATTCATCTACAGAGTTCTCTCTGTGTGTTCTTATCTCCTTTTCCCAGTTTCTCTTTGCATTATGGACAATTTTCATTTTCTTCGGATGTCTATAGATTCCATGTTAGGTCCAAAATTATTTAAAATTGCTTCTACAGTTGAAGATTTGCTTTGCTATACAATAATTTCCCATTTTTTTCCTTTTTTTAATCAGGTGGAAACTGTATGGATCTTAAGACAAATGTACAGGAGTAATGTGATATTTATAGGTATTATGTTGAAGTTATTTTTGATACAGAAAGTTAATATTTATCATCATATACAGTGGAGTTGGCTATCACCAGGATCTTTCATAAAGGAAAGAAGAGACCTCTGCCCTGATTGCTGTTGTTAAGGATAATTTGTGGCTTGACAGAGGCAAAAGGGTAGTATTTATTGACTTTTCAGTGTATAATGCAAATATCAATCTGTTCTTCATTGCCAGGAAGACCTGGAATGTCTGAATATTAACACAGTATTAACTCTAGATTTATGAAGCCTACACCACCCCAATCTGATTCATGTGGATGTCATCTTCACTGAATCAAAATCAGACCACACAACAAAAATAAATAATCAGATGGGTGATCAGCTAAATTTACCCATGTCAAGGTACCACTGGAAGCAATAGGATATAAATTACTCAAAATTTAATTTCATCATTATTTCTGGGGGACTTATTCAATATCTAGTTCAGGGTCTATTTTTTAATGTGTGGTTTTGACAAGATTGTATTCACATTCTATTTTAATTATTAAATCTTTAATTAAATCAGCTTTAACTCAAAACTCCCCAAATATCCTACTGATATCAAATAATAATTTGGGTCAATTTTTGGCTCTTTTTCCATTGTAGAAGTTCCACCTTCTACTTGCCTTGAACTATCTCTCTATTCTGCCAAGCACTTCAGCTTGAGAGCATCAATCAACCACCATCCTTGTTCCTATCCTACTCCTAAATCTGAACAATAGAATCTGGAATTTTTCTATAGTAGATAAAACAATGGGAGTAAGTCGACTTTTGTTTACAGAAAGAAGTGTGTGTGGAGAAGTTTTCAAATCAGGACAGAGGAGCAGTTAGTTAATTTGATCTGAACTTAGCAAAGCTGGGACCAAAATATTACAAGCAAGCATGTTGTTATTGAGGCAAGAGGAAGATAAATTGCAGGAAATTGTACTCCATAAATGTTTATGCAAACTCATTTCCAACTATGTATTTATTCATACTTATGGAATGTCAAATCTTGAAAAAGTTATTCAACATCAGCATAATCAGAACAGAATAAATATTCATACCAGCAGTAAATTGAAGTTAGAGAAAAGGACAGAGAATTGAGAATTGATGTCTAGAGTTTCCTATTCCTCTATCATCAGAAACAATTTCAGAGGTCTCTCAAGGCCTCCTGGGATATTTTTACATATATTTAATATTAGATAATTTTTTGAGTTCAAGACTTACTAGCTATCAAACCAAACCCATGGCTACCCGTGACAGAGACTTGTATTTTTCCTATCTAGAATAAACAAATGAATGGCTTTTGACAAATATGCATAGAATACATAATTTTCAATCATTTCTCTTTTTCCATTTTCAGGAAATCTCCTGGGTCATTAGCTATGTTGCAAAATCCTGAGGTTTTCTTGGTATAACTTCGTGAGTTTTGTGATGTAATATCCTGAGCTGGTTGGCTGTGATGTGACATTCTGGATTTTGGTTTGGCTCCAAGTTTGAGGCCTGGATATGTGTTCATGGCGTGTGTCCGTATGCTTGGTTTGGAAGTCAGGGTGTGTGGCAGCTGGTGAAGCAGCTGTGGTCTGGGTTCTGCACAGTGATTGTCTTTCATCTAGGGATTGGTTTGGGTTTGAGTCTGGTGAGGGAGATTGGTGGTGGTCTCATGTGTTGTTCATGGCATGTGTTAGTTTGTTTAGTTTGGGAGTTGGGGCGTATGGAAACTGGTGATGCAGCCATGGTCTGGT
>BHFT01032390.1:0-30026 GCA_004320025.1 Laticauda laticaudata
TTTGGGAAAGGGATTAATAGCCAGCTGAGGAGGAGAGATGCCCCTCTCCTCAACCCTGCTGGCAGTCTCCCCCCCTCTTCGCCACCTCTATGGGGTGGCTTAGCCCCGAAACCAGCCAACTCAGGGCACTCTAGCAGTGAGCACAGATCGAAACTGCACATGATTGCGATTTCAATCTGTCGGTGAAGGAACTCAAACCGGAAGTCTGATGTACTAATTTTTAAAATAATCTGAATAGTTATTATAGCACTTCTGTCTTTATATACTTTATTATCTTTCGTTTTGGCATTCACCATTCTTATTTTTAAACAAAAACAGGATGAATTATCTGTTCTATGCTAGGAAATATTATAAAGTTATAAATGTTTTATTTATACACAGATTAAAAAGTCTCCTTCAAGCTTGGTTCAGTTCCTGATGATTTCATGGTCACATTTGTACTGGTTTCTTGGAAACAAGGAAGAAGTAGATTTCCATTATATTCTTGTAGGATGTCTACAGCTTCTGGTGGTCTCTCATCCAAATATCTATCAAGTTTGACCTTGTTTAACTGTTTGAAATCAGTCAGATACATGGTTTTAGTTAAAATGCTGTATTTAGAAGCTTGTAGTGTCTTAAACTTCAACAGAAGTTACTGTTTAAATAATATTTTTTTTCTCATTCAGTGTTTTTTATTCCATGTCAGGGTATCCATGATGTCATGCACCCAAATGACACTGGTAATTCATTGGCTTTTCTTGAGAGATTTTTCACATATTCAAGCATCATTCATTTGTGCAGTTTTTCACCATGTGGAACATAGATATGACTTCAAATTTCTTTTGAAGTCAATCACATAGTTAGATGGGTTTTAGAAAATATGAAGAAATTTTATAGAGACATAGTAGCAAAAAAACCCTCTATAATAAAATAATGTGTTTAAAAGTTTCTTCCTTCATTAAAATTACTAAACAATCTATGATTGGAACCTGAGATACAGTTAGGGTACCATTCTCCATCAAATGAAAATCTCATAGCCTTTGTTAAACATTACACTCCAATCTATTTATGAATGGTCACTCCAGACAACCTTCCACAAATCCACTTACCAATAAACCTAATCCAAGGAACTCCTTGGTCTCAGTAAGCTGGAACATTCATGGGAAGAGTTTGAATTATAGCAGTTAAAGTGGGGCTACAAGAAAAATCTTGACTAAAGTTTAGTGAGAATGACTGTATATAAATCAAGAATGGCATTTTCCCTTTCCGCTTATCTTTCTGAGAACACTGAAAATCTGGTTGGTAGGCTAAATATAATTTAGAACTCTGATGCTGTTTAATGTTATGTGGAGAATAGTCCCCCCCCAACAAAAATAGCCATTCTGCCACAAAGGTCCTTGCCCTTCCTTCCAACTGTACATCTACTATTTAAGAAGAATATGAAATTTTGTCTCATAAACTAATTACTTGACAACGCAGGACATTTTTAACTCTCCACTTACTGGTTTCATCTTCCCCACTGTGACTAGCTTTCTTTATTCTTCAGTTTGGAAGCACAGTGGCTCGAGTGGTTGTGACAATGGGCAGGAGGTTAGTAAACCTATGTTTGAGACCTGAGAATTGCTGTGGGGTGGGGTTGAGTTCTCGTCTTTCACTCCAGCTCCTGTCAGGGACATGAAAGAAGCCCCCAATTGGACATCCCCAAGACAACGGTGATGTCACTGCCTAATCCTTTCAACCTGGAAGCTTCTTGATGCTTGTAACATGAGTGCAAAAAAAATTGTCCAATCTCACTTGTAACTCACTTTTACCTCATTTTTACCCCAATTTTCAAAGCAGAAAAAGGGGAAAGTTTCCGTACCAAGCATCTCTGGACTTCAAAGAAAAGTTTATGAAAGGAAAATAACCCATGGAATCAATTTATTTGAGCCATAGCCTGACAGACAGACAGAGACTGATTTTTAACACAGATGTGTGAAGTTATGCTTAGTGAACTGTTTGTAAGACTTGAAGGAGAAGTGGACATTGTTTGGGACATTGTTTAAGTTTTAGAGAGCATCCCAAAATAGAAAATATTGTCATCATTGTTAGGACCAAAGAAGAATTGCTGAAAGATGAATTTCTTCTCCTCATGACAACCAAAAAGCCTCTTCTGAGGATTGCAGGACTATCCTTGATGAAGTGTCACAAAAGTGCTTTTTCAAAAGGAACTGGACATTTTTTGTTTTGTTTTTTTTCCTTGAAGACGTTTGGCTTTTCATCCAATAAACTTTTTCAGTTCTGACTGAATAATTGAGGGGGAGGGGGAATAGAAGGATTTCTATTCTTTTCAGTCTTATAAATCCTTCCATTCCCCCTCCCCCCCCCATCATTTACTCAGAAATGAAGAAGCTTCTTGGATGAGAATCCAAATCTCTTCAAGAAAAAAAAAAAAGTCCAGTTGCCTGTTGGTTGAAAAAGCACCTTTGTGACAATTGGATGGCTGAGAATATCCATACATACTTAATGAAGTATACTTTTTTTAATAGAAAAAAGGGCTTGTGTTGAAATAGGTAGAGGCATATCTTGGGAATAGAACTGCCTATTTTCTTCATATCTTCTTTTCATGTAGAAATGCTCCCCAGCCTCAAGAGTGCCCTTTCGAGGCATTGGGGGCAGAGGGATATCTATAAATGTGATAGGCAAGAACTTTGTTTTCCATTATCTCTTACCTCCACCCAAGCTTATGAATACCCTTTTAAAACTTATAATGCATATCCACATAGAGAGATTAAAGAATGGGCAGATTATAGTTACCACTGCAATTTATATTTTTCTTTCAACTGACAGCATCAAAGGGTACTGCACACAGTGACTATTAATGGAATACTTTTCAAAATCCCTTGCAAATGTACAATAACTGCTTTTCTATTAAAAATGATTAGAATCCACTGCAAGTAAATACAGCAATAGATCAAGAACTCCAATTACAAAAATGCTTGCATAAGGTCAGTTTGCTATATGTTCAGAAGCACTTCTCATTTTTCTGCAAGAAGTTGCATGTATAGAATATTATTTTATTTATTTTGCAGATAGTATAGCAACCCAGTATAATACTATCTTTTGTTTAATGAAAAAAATCTAAAAACAGAGAAGGATATATGAACACAATCCATGAGATAAATCTTCCAAATGTAAGTAAAATTGGCCCTTGTTGTATTAAATGATGACAAAATGAATTATACACCATGAAGTCTTGACACAAATACTACCCTTTAATGTTGCAACATCACATACAAATTTGTAAGGCACAAAATGTGCATTGCTACCTCCCAACATACATTATGTCATTTGTCTACCAACCCCTGAAGATGCCAGAATGTAAAATAGTCTGGAGACTGTTATGTGAATACGTGTGAATTTATTATGTTCTTCAAAGGCCCTGAAATGCTTATAATTTAAAAAAAGTCAAACCTTTATAGAGACCAATAGCTATATTGTGCCTATATTTAGCAACCATATTTAGAATAATAGAATCAGAGAGCTGGGAGGATTTAGCATCCTTAAATATATAATTATTTTAAACTAAATAGAGTTTGAATCAACAAGAAGTCTTACTTATGTTTCATTAAAGTACTTATGGTGAAAACAGTACACTCCTAATCAGAACATGATTAAAGAGGCACCCCAGGACAGCAGAGAATTGAAAATGATCTAAATGGATTAGTTACTATACAAATAACATTCAAGAAAGTTAGCTATGGAATGTAAAAATAAGTTTTTTATAGTTGTGGAGCTATTCTCCACATTTAAGAGAATTAGCATTAATATATTAATCAAGCATTTCAGATCCTGATAATGAGATTTATCTTAATACTTTGCATAATTTAATTTTTATGGTATTCATGAAATAATATTGGCTCCCTCTAGTGGTCAAAAACACCAAAGGGTGTGCAGTCATGTTAATCTTGGGTGAATTTCCAGGACAAAACATTAATATTAAGTGGACATTTCTGAAATCACATCAGGGTTGTACAAATCGTATATTCCTTACAGAATTGTGGTGTAATTGCATTAACATGCAACAATACTTAATTTCCCTAAGATTCCAATTCTATGTATCTGACTCAACATCCCTTTCTTCATAGTCTACAAACAGACTAGTGGGACTGTCAAATAAATACATATGATTAGATGACACACCTCATAAAACACTTATAGTTGGATTTTGCTAGATTGTGCTCTTTGTCAATCTTCTATGAAGCAAGTTTCCTACAGATTTTATATCCTTATTTCCAAATTTATTCACATTATGCTCCCTGACATATTCAGTGTGCTGTTGTATAATCTAGGGCTATGCATCTCTCACCAATTATGGCTCAGATCAAGTAATCCAATAGCTGAGCAAAAAGAATAGCAGTTCACTCTATCTAAGAACAGCAGCTAATTACCAAAGGTATAGCTTTTCCATCAGCCCTTCATGAATTCAGAAATAGCAGAAAGAGGGGAGATGGCATAAAATATTAAAGATAAACGTTTCTAGCATTCATTTCCTTAAAACACACAATCACATATTTGTCTATATTCAGGGCACAGGCATGTCAGTGTATCTTACAGTTGCAAAACATTACATTTAAATCGATAATGTGGAGTACTTGGGCTTTCTGAGCTTGGTTGCTTGCAGATATTTCACTAACCAACTCGGCAACACTGTCAGTCTTCATACCAAGCTTGGTCTTTGATCCAACAGCTTCCTAATAGTAATTGTAGTTGAATTTGTCATTGTGTTGTGATACTAAGTTTTCATTGTGTCTTCTGACTGCTAGCTGGTGTTCATGGATGTACTGTGCTAATCTCTTGCCTATCTGACCTACATAGTGGCTGCTATAATATTTACACTGTATATTGTAAATGACTGTTTTGTATACTGTATACTGTTTTTTCTTCTTGGGTTCCTGAACTAAAACCAAAATTCTAGGGGACTCCTGGAAGCTCACTGTTCAGAAAAATCAGCCATCAATAATCAGAGGTAAACCATATTTACAAAGTATTCAAAGGAGACAATAAAAAAGCTAAGAAGGAAATAAAGGATTAGAACACATCCTCTCCAGCAGTCATCGCTCGGATAAGCAGGAATTAAAATCAAACAATCATCCAGAAAACAGTACTCTAATCAAGTGATTACCAAGGAGAAAATATGTCAGCTTTGCAAGGTAGACCAGACAGAAAGCATGGCAAGATAAGTTAATTCTGGTTACATTAACAGTCTGAAAGAATACTTCTCCCTCTTCCTTTTACATCCCAAGAAACTAGGGAAGGTCTCTTCTGAGCCACTTGCTCTGCTCACATTGCTGCTGTGGGCCATGTTGCCTTCTATCTCATTGTATCTTGGCTATGTCTCTTCTTCGTCTCCCAAGGTGATTCCCACATAATAATACAGAACATTTCACTATCAAAATTGGCAGCTATTGTATATAAAACAAGGAACAAATTGAACACTGACTCATACTAATGGTATACCTAGTTGGGTAATAAAGTGTCTGCAAGCAAAGAATCATGCTCAGAAAGCACTAAGCATTGTTCAATCCTGAGCTACACATAATCTTGTCCACTAAGGTCAATGATTCCTTTCTAGGAAAGACAAACAATATGTAAGTATATGTATGTACTGTATGTATGTACTGTATATGTGTGTGTGTGTGTGTATACACATACACATTCAACATATATAATCTTCTCAACTAACTAAAGTAG
The DNA here is from genome assembly GCA_004320025.1 of Laticauda laticaudata. Taxonomy (NCBI): domain Eukaryota; kingdom Metazoa; phylum Chordata; class Lepidosauria; order Squamata; family Elapidae; genus Laticauda; species Laticauda laticaudata. The sequence goes on from BHFT01032390.1 coordinate 5,713, forward strand.
TTAGCACCTAATTGTTAGATATGGAGCAATGGAATTCAAGGGAAATTGGACTTCATCCAATTGTGGCTACATAAAGATTCTTGGCTAATCCCCCTTTTAACTCTACCCCCAGGCTTTGCCACTTCTTCGACTATAATTTTTAAGAAAGTAAACCAAGGATTGCCTGTATGGTCATGGGAATATGCAGCTGAAAGTGGCTGTCCTATATTTCCCCTGAATCTTGCTTTCCAACAACCCATTCAGTACTATAAAGAACTTCATGCTTTTTTCACTGTAGGAAGTCCAATTTGGATTGGGAAAATATGGTAGGGAAAAACTACCTATCCCAGGGATATTTCCCAAATATTCCTGGGATATTTCCTATCCCAGAACCACAGTTCAGATCCAAGTCTTTCCTTGCTCAGCAATATTTGAATTTGATATGAAGAGATCTTTATCATAGACATCCCAATTTCTGGTCAAGTTTGGTCTTGAGCACAACAGAAAATAAATGAAGAAGCAGAAGGCAAATAAAACAAAGAGCAGTGGAGAATGAAAGAGAGAAGCAGGAGATGAGAAATCAAAAGATTATACCATAGAGTACGACTTCCCTCAAAACTGATAGATGGAGACACAGATTTGGACCATGAAAGCAAGAAAGAGGATTTGCAAAGGGAAAGTTCTCATTATATGATTTGTTAATCTCCAGCATGGTGCCAAACAATGTTGATATGCCATCATACAAACTTTTGGGGCCAGGATTTTTTGCGTTAAAAAAAAAAAATCGACTATAATTTTTAAGAAAGTAAGTTGGCATGCTGCAAATTAAAATAATCCCTTTTTCTCACTTTCATTAATGTATCTAGAGCCCATTTTTAAGAAATAAAACAAAACAAAACAAACAAAAACAAAACAAAAATAGTAATGAGTGTTTTGAATATTATGTCCAACTTTGCTTTGCAAAAAAGTGTTATATTATGTTCCTTATTATAGCCATTTTGTGCACAGAAAAATCTACCCAGTAGCAATTTTGTAAGTTTCCCAAATTCAATATGCATTCATAACTAAAAAATGCTGGGGATTCCAGCATACTGGCATCAACTGACTATAAATGTTAACTATACTTCAGTGACTTCATAATCAAGAAACATAGTTACAGGATACAGCTAGTCCTCAACTTATACAACTGAGCAACACTGAGCCCAAAATTTCTGTGGGTAAATGAGTCATTTGTTAAGTGAGTTTTGCTCCATTTTATGACCTTTCATGCCAGTTGTAAGTGAATCACTGCAACTGTTGTTAAGTATCAGTTGTTAAGTGAATTTGATTTCCCCGCTGATTTTGCTTGTCAGAAGGCCGCAAAAGATGGTCCTGGGATATCGAAACTGTCATAAGCATCAGTCAGTTACTAAGCATCTGAATTTTGATCACGTGACCATCGGTATACTGTAAGAATCATAAGTGTAAAAAATGGTCATAAGTCACTTTTTTCAGTGTGGTTGTAACTTCGAACATACTAAATAAATTGCTGTAAGTCAAAAAAAACCTATTTCATTTTTAAAGAATAGAAATAATGAAAAAGAAATAGAAATCATCTAAATCTCATGCCTACAAGAAAATGTACAAGCGTATTAATGGGTGGGAGCCTGCTCATTGTTAAACAATTTTTTTCTATGGGGAGTTTCACTTCATTTATTTATTTTATATTGGGGGTTCTGAAGATGCAGCTGGCAATGCAATAAATAACCCACGAAACAAGGCCAACCAACAATGTTAACATGAAAAAATACTTTGGTTATACCTCAAGAAAACTGAACATACACAGTTTTCACTTGCAGAGCAGGGGGAAAAAAGGTTTTAAAACATTCTGCCAAAACTCTGGATTTTGCCTCTGAATTTAAGAAGCACAAGATGGCTCCCTAAGTTAGAAAGAGCATTGATTTATATCTAATCAAAAACTTCAAACTATTGTCTTTGTTCCAAGAACCAAAACACACACTTAAAAGTTAAGCAGGCTTCCCAGTCTACAAATTTAAGTGATATTTTGACATACTAAAAATAATTTTAAGTTAATATATCAATAAATCTATAGTTACCTGCTTGGAAAAGATAAATCAAAATAAACGTGAAGACAGCTATCAATTTATTTTCTAGAAGTTACTAAAGTAAAAAACTACAATTATGTTTAAAACAATTAGAAAACTAACAGAACTATATATATAAAGATAAAAAGAGGGTAAAATAATGCTGCCTTTCTCAGGATTTCAAAAACAACCTGAAAAGTTTACATGAACTAATGTTAGCATAATTTTAGTTTACAGTCTTTTGACTGCTTCTAAACTTTGGGCCCTACAAGGTTTTCATTAGAAAATAATATCAGATCCAAGTATATGTAAAATGACTTTGGTTTCTGTGCAAAACAAAAACATCCACTTGGAAACACTTCACCTCAATCTTTACAAAAATGACCCATTTGTGTGGCTCCAAGGCTTTTCAAATACAAGATGCCCTGTTCTGTATTGTTCCAAACGTGATCAGCAATATTTATAGAAAGAAACAAGCAAATACTTGCATATTATTCTCCTACTGAAATCATTAGACATTTATTAAGGGAATCACACTAAATTTTACAAAACGCACCCAAACAAAAGCTAACAAAATACTTTAATGATTCATCTGAGAAATTATCTTTGGGATAAATCTATAGATAAAGGTTTTTAAACAACCATGCATACTAAACATACTTACTCATCCAGTAAAGGGTGCTTTGAGGTGAAAACAAAATTAAGAAACATTCAGGTATAGGTTCTAATAAGGAATAATTTATTCTTTTATGAAAACACTCAGACACTTCAAAACTAAATGAACCAATTAATTTCACTTACTATTTACTTTTGTCTGAAATAGTATAGGACCTCCTGCTTGAGCAGGGGATTGGACTAGAAGACCTCCAAGGTCCCTTCCAATGCTATTCTTATTGATTGAACAAAATCAAACAGAGATCTCCTGCCCATACAACAAAAACTCCATGTAAATATATTCAAACCAGGACACCCACCTCCAATCTTTTAAGCAATGCTATCTATCATAGATATTTATTTCTCACATTCACTTAACAGCACAATATATCTATTTTTAAATATATATATTTCTCATCCACCTACCTGGTGGGCAATGACATTCAGAGGGTACTTCTCTTGCTGTACGTAGTTTGGCTAATCCTTCACTCAGTTTCTGTCAAGAAAACAAACATATAAATAAATAAAAACTAATAGCCAACAAATGTGATCCCTGCTATTGTCCTAGCCATATTGAAGCCAAGTCTCATAGATTTCAATGGGAAAATTAAGGAAATATTTAGATCTCACCCACTGGAAATTCCAAGATTTGTTCAGCTTTGATTGGATCATGCCAGTATTTAGTTAATTTTAAAATAATTCAAGTACTTCAAACCAAATAAACTACAGAAACCATCACCCTGATCTTTTTGTTCCTTTCAATTATTTTATATTTAATCTGCAAAATTATTTAGTAATAGTTTAAAGAATCTATTCTTAACTATTCATCACAAGTTTTCCCTAAAGACTCTGTAAAATCATTGACTGAGACCCAAATAAAGCAATGGTATCCATATATGCATACTATGCACAAAATGGTATGCATTTTTTAAACTAAAGGAATTACCTTTATAGAGAATTGTCTGTTTGTAGATAGGATTATTCAGCTTTCATGTTTAAAAAAGGAAGAAACTAGAAAACAAAGCTGCACCGTTGAATTTAGAATACTTGTTTCTATTCACGTTTGGGGCTCTATGCAGCATCAGAAGTAGATGAGTTGTAAGCATTAAATGAAATAAAGCAAATAATAAAGCAAATAAGAGAAGGGGAGACAGATTGAAAACTAGAAATATTCATGCCAAATTGAAACTATGCAGTTACTGTCAATTCAGCAGCCCATGAAAAAAGTAACTTATAACTTCCTGTTCCACCACCTCATGTCTATTCAGGCATTAAAAAGGAGTTGGGACAAATTACTCATTCTCTTCCTCCCATAGAATTAACAAAAGAACACATCCAATCCAATCTAGTTATTGTAATAGGAATACCAGTGCTGCTTTTCCAGTTTGTACTACAAGCCCCCAAAAATTTCATTTCCACATTCAGAACAAAGATTCTGGGCATATTTGAAATACCAAAGGCTTTGTAAAATTAAGATCCTTCCTATCCCTATGATACTATTGAAAACTAGATGAGACATTATTCATTCATCATAATGGTAGCTCAGCTCAATCTACAGAGGAGCTCCCTAGAATGAAGCAATTAGGTTGGAAGATTTGGAAAATTACAAAGGAAGTTCTACTTATATGTTAAATGCAGCTCTTAAATATGTTGACACTTGCATTATGGATTGATGAAGTTGTTTCCATGGATTAATAGGGAATCCAATTTTTATAATGTACTTTAGGACAGGAAAAATCCTTCCAAAAGGTGCTGCTGAATACATTTCTTTTGGGCTGTGGGACTGCACACATGCAGTCAGTTACCTTCCTGCCTTTTTCCCAGCAAAGAAAAGTGATTTTGCATGCATGAAGATGCAGGAACATCTGGAAGCAGTACCCAAAGTAGTTGTGCAGGCTTGGAAAAAGATATGGCTGCTTTAACTATTTGAAAAGTGGAGCTTCGTATATGCTCTTCCTCTGAATCCAGAAGCATCTTCCCTAATATACAATAAAGTAACTTTTTTTTTCTTTAGGACGAAGGCTGAAAAGTCAAAGAAGAGAAAAGTACAACAAATTGCTCTGGAAAAAAAAAACAAGTTGTTCTCGCCCTTAAGCATTTTTCAAGGCAAATTCATTTGAGAACTTTCTAACTGTGGAATGTCATTTAGAGACATGCTATTGGGACATTTTGTGCAGCACAAGAATGAGGTATCATACTCTGATGCCCTCCTTTGGAGTTCTCAACTTTCACTGGCATGCCATCACTGATGGCTCTGCAATGACATCCATTCTCTTATTTGGCACTGAGTTCTAGCAACTAAAAATAACAGCTTGGTAATATAGAAAATAGACATTAACATGTTTTAGCAAAAAGAGCTGCGCATATATCAAATTTTATTCAGTCCTCCACTGAATGAGGTAAATTTAGAGACAATAGCTTTATTTTTATACTAGGTCTCTACACTGTGTAGTCAAATAATACAAATCACCCAGACCTCCTGCTTAAACAGGAGGTGGAAGATCATTGAACAATTGCATCTTGTATTATTAGCTGCAACCATTTTTGGAAGAGGGGTTTTAATGCATGCTTTTGTATTTCACAAGTGGCCCTCATGGGGCTGCCTTTGAAGACTGGTCAGTCACTTTATTTGGTACTGTAATTGGCCGGAATAGTTACAGGAGTACTAAGCTTCACCTGTATGACATCTATGTGATATCACTACTGCAGATGCAGCAATGATTGCCAGGTAATTCCAAATGCAGCTTAAAGTGCAGGTTATCACCTTTAAAACCAAACATAGTTTAAGGCTTGGATATCACCTTCTCCAAAATGAATATTCTCCTTTGGCTGTCAGAAAAGGCTTGTTGTGGGTCCCAAATCTGATAAAATGCCATCTACAAGGAACTTATGTCACCTTCTAAATACATAAAATTTGTTTTTCAAACTATATATTACAGGCTAAGAAGACATTTCCATGTGTTAATCTCACCAATTGTGTTATAAAAAGATCCATCACATAAGTGAGCATAGAACTTATGCAAGAAGATATAGGTCAAGCAAGTTACATGATCCAAAAATTCCAATGCCTCTATATAAATATAAAGAGTATTCTATATAAGAATTAGGCCAGAAAAAGATGATGGTGGTGGTGGTGGTGATGATGGTGATGATGATGATGATGATATAGATATAGCAGCAACATGAATTTCAACAGAAATGAATGTGAAGTCTTATATTTGGGTAGGAAAAATCAAATGCCCGTAGGAATATAAGGTGCGGGGGAAATACTGTATTCAAAAAGAATCTGTACCTTATGAGCCAACTGTTATATTTTCAGAAGAAAAAGAAACTATGCACTCCTAGACTGCATCAAAAGTAGTGTTACAATAATGTTAATGATAATCATTGTATCTCTTTATTCAGCATTGATGCATTCAGTTTTGAGCATCTCATTTTAGGAATGACACTAAAAAAACAATGCACGCCTGGAGGAAAACAACAAAGATAATAAAAAATCAAGAATGAAAACTACATGAAGAACAGCTGAACATGTTTGGTAGCTTAGCTTGGAGAAGACAAACATGCAGGAAGTCATGAAACTTTATTTTAGGTATTTGAAACTGTTTTGTCATGGGAGATTATAGATTTTCTTTCCCTAAAGAAAAAGCTGTGGAAGGGCATGTATCAAAACTGGAGAGGTGATTCCTACATTGAATTGGAAGATGTATTAAACACCCAAAGTTTCTTTCACCCTTACAATCTATAACACTATGAACTTCCTTTTAAAATGCAATACTTAATTAGTTTAGGAATCATAATAATCCAGGCAACAGGTTATCTGGCTTCTCCTTGAACATATTCGGTGAACATGATCACCACCTACCTTGCTAATTAGCTCCATAGTCAAGTTGATTTTTTCCTGTAACTCAAGATCATTTTTCTGGGTCATTCTTTGGGATGATAGAAACAGGTCCTTTCTTGGGATGGAAGTTTGTTTTTAAATGGCTATGTATCACCATAATTGTCATGCTATCCAGCCCACATAGTTTCCCAGTCCAGAATGTTCTTGAATACTTTATCACTTGCTTATTGAAATCAAGATTCTTTATGTCCCTAGCAATCAATATTGAATGTTATCAATCTAAAAAAATGTCAGCTGCACAAGACCTATTCTTGACTAATCCACAATGTTTTTTGATAATCACATTATTATCAAGGTATCTGCAAACTGATTGTCTTGTTATTTGTTCTCAAATCTTCCCAGGTATTGATATAAGCCTAATTGGTTCAAGTTGTAGAGAGTCACAGAAATGACCTGGGAGAACCATATTTTAAGACAAGGAAACAAAAGTTTTAGGAAAAACATAGGCAGGCTTTCAAAATTCTATTACTATAGTCTATATTAATACAACTCCAGTTATTTTGAGTCTGTTTCCTGATTTCCTACATTGGAGGGTTGATAAGTTTCCTGGATCCTTCTTTTCCCATTTTTGAAGTCATAATTTCCTGTAACATTGCCTTTTTTATTGTCTATCACTATATTTGTCAACCGTGGCAACTTTAAGACATTTGGACTTCAACTCCCAGGATTCCTCAGCCAGCATGATGAATGGGGAATTATAGGAGTTGAAGCCCACATAATTTTAAGCTGCCTGAGACCATTTTGGTTGTTTTCTGGGATTTCTCAAAAGTAATACATAAAAGTTCAGCCAGATCATTCCTGTGTTTGGAATTCTATAGAACAATGTTCCTGTAGTATGGTAGGATGTAAATCATGCAGCTCTGCAGATTTAAACTCTTTCAGAATAAACTGATATGTCCTGACCATCTCCCTCAATCTCAAGCCTCAAGCTTTCCTGTTCATTCTGCCTGGTACAACACCTACCTCCTTGTTGATAAAGCCTGAATCAGACTAGGAATTGAGTAGTGTCACTAACATTGTTTGCTAATATATAACATTTTGCCATCTTCACTGAGCAACTGGTATAAATCTTTTCTCTTTTATTTTGAATGTATCCGAAAAATCTTTTGTTGTTTATTATCATTCACCAACTTCATGCTATTCTGAGTTTTAGCCTACCTGGCACTAGCTCAAAAATATGAATTTTATCTATTTTTAGCCTTTCTTTTAATCTTCCATTTGTGTCTTTTTTGGTTTCAAACCTTTAATAAATAACTAAAACTTGATTCTCGAATGAATACATTAATCCCAATATACTTCTTTGTATGTCAGTTTAAAAATGTTTCAGAAAAGTCAAAGCATTCCAATTTTGTAGTCACTCAGACAAAGAAAATAAACACAGCAGGAAACCTCATAAATGTAAGATTTATACCAATGGTTCATTGATTTAACATTACTGTATATCTGAACCAATCCAAATTTTTAAAAGGTCAGTGACTAAGAAACTATTCTCAATCATAAACAAAAATGAAATCCAAATTATAGCTGGATAGGTTTGCAATATCCAGCTACATGAGAAAAATAAATCTACCATCCTTTTTTTGAGTATTTTTGTAGCATCCACTGCTTATATTAGAATTTCCTTTTTTCATAATGACTATTTGAAGAAGGGATTTTCATTGCAATATTACTTCATTATGCTGCAATTATACAATTGCACTACAGTAGTAATTTCCCCATTTCTGTTGGCTTGTGTTCCTCTATTTCTAAATCGCAAGCCAGTAAAGTTGGACTGAATTAATCATATTGTATAGACTGGCTACAAAATCCAAAACATTGGAAGGAAAGTGCTATTTATAGCTGGAGAGTGTACTCCAGGATATCTTACAAGTTATCTTGTGACAGTTAAAGAGGTCATGAAGAACTGTATCTGAGACTAATTGAACAATTACCTTATTTGAATGCTCTGTCAGTAACACAGCAAAATTAAGAATCAAAGACCATATTTATCCATATCCTTTGGAACTACAGTACCTATGTTTGATCAATCTTGTAGTTCTGCAGAAATTCTGCTTTTGAAATAAAATTTAAACTCCCTGTTATTATTTCTTGGCTACTTACAACCAACATTGTGGAGTTAGTCAGCCTATAGATATTGCTGTCAGATTCTATCCTGGTTTTATTTAATTGTTAAGCAATTTCATGCCAATTTTCCAGTCTTGGAGATATAGCTACAGACTGAGAAACACTGTAAACTGCTTTCCTCTTTGACATGGATTTTGCATTATGTATCTATATCCCACACACTTCTGGTCTTTTAAAGAAAGCAAACTATGGATAATTTGCATAGGATTAGAAAACATCATGAAAGAGATTCTTAGCCTTTCTAATTCTTCTCCCAAAGTGGGCTGCAAACAGTGAAATTTCATGAGCAAAAATACTCAAATACTATGAACCTGTTAGATAAAACTTACAGTACTTTATTTACCTATCTATCAATATTTGTAATCTGCCCCAATCCTGAAAGAAACCAGGCACTACATGATCAAAACAAAAATCTGGAAACAGAAATAAACAAGGGAAAAACATAAAAATACAATCCAATGCAAAACCTTAGACCAGAGTTGTCAAAGTTGTGTCATCACAGTAGTGTTATATGTCATATCGTGATTTTTTTGATTCATTAAACCAGTTGTGGGCATGGCCAGAGTGTGATGCATCTGGGTCGTGGGCTGTGAGTTTGACACCCCTGCCTGAGACAAATGCTCTCAATCAATCAGCTAGGATCAAAGATTTATTAGAATAAAGTATATATAACTGATTTTTGAGATGTCAACAAAGCGGAAGCTTTACACACCTCTGGAAAGAAAGAATTCCAGAAGGAAGAGACCACCACTGAGAAGGACTATTATTCTGTATAACTCCAGATATGAATTTTACCTCATATTTTAGAATAGTAGCCATCCTGGTTTACTGCAGAAAAAAAAATCAACACTGTGAAATTGTAATTCCTTACTATAGCATGCAAATCAATTCTTTTTTCATATGTATAACACACGTCTTTGTTTTTATAGTGTCACAACCTTCTGTCCTCACTTCATGTCAGCAATTACCCTATGAAGAAGCAGAATCAGGTCGTCAGTGGTATCTAATGTTTTGTGAAGGCACAGCACAAATAATTGGTTATTTAAGAAAGTCCCCTTGGCTTCCCTCATGTCAAGCTTAACTCCTGGTGGCTGTATAGACATGTCCTGTCTTACTTGGCAACTATACAAAAGTGTTTTGCCACTGCATTCTTCTAGATGATTTCTCTAATTTTGTCATCTACGCTACAATCAAAGGACTTTCTAGTGGACTTTCATCCAAGTACTAATCCAATCATGCCATGTTTTGTTCCAGATCAGCCCAGTTCAATGCTAGAAAGGGGAATGTCTTAACTGCAACAGATAATTAAACTGAGATTAAGATTTGTGTGAACACCATGCCAGTGAAGTCTGTATATTAATTGCCAAACAATCTTTTAGTGAAGAGAAGGACCAGGGGAGACATGATAGCAGTCTTCTAATACTTGAGGGGCTGCCACAGGGAGGAAGGGGTCAAGCTATTTTCTAAAGCACCCATAGGCCAGACAAGGAATAATGGATGGAAACCGAACAAGGAGAGGTTTAACCTGGAAATAAGGAGAAACTTTCTGACAGTGAGAACAATCAACCAATGGAACAGCTTTCCCTTGGAAGTTGTNCTGCCATTTGTCAGAAATGATGTCGGGTCTCCTGCTTGGGCAGGGGGTTGGACTAGATGACCTACAAGGTCCCTTCCAACTCTGATTATCTGTTAATCTGTTCAAGATATGGCCCATGATTTGCACATCTTTGCAACCCTATTTAACACACTTCATAAATTAAATTAGCTTCATTTTACACTTACTAAGAGGCTCTTCCTTTCCTGGAAAATATTCTTAAAGTGCTTTTGATTTTAAGAAAGGTTATTCCTGGAGCTTTTCCCAATTCTACACAATATGATAATCAGTAAGTTTGAAATGTTTCAGCCATTTATAACAAACCTCCTCTCTCTAACCTGAAAACCTCTAGGTATATCTTAAATTGCAATGCCAATTTGGCATTCTGGAAAGTCAACTGATCACTATGATGAAGACTGTTTTGAGCACTGCTGTCACAGATTTTAAAAACACAAGGTAATGAAGTAGAAATGTAGATTTCACAAATGTATATTTATAAAAGTGTACAAAATTAATTTTACCTTTACAGTTTTGTAGGTTGTAGTCCAACCTTTCTGGAGAATACTAGCTTAAAAGAGTTTTGGACCTTGACATCCTCAAAGCACTTTTACAATTTTGGAACTATAGCGAAGGAAACATTCTGTATTTGCTCAAAATATACATCCCTTTTACACTGATTGAAGGGAGTTGATTAAATGCGAAATAAAACAAAAAACAAAAATAATCACAGGAAAAGCAAAGGCACCCCATCTCAAAAATGGTGCTGAGAAAATGGCATGAACGTGGCCACCAAGAGTTAATCTCAACTCGCCACCAAGAGTTAATCTCAACTCAAGGATGTCTTTACTTATATATTGTAGCGCTTGCAATCCAGCAATTAAAGCAGTGCATCCTGGCAGATAACAGCTGGGTTAAAGCCAGATCTGAATTCCTGCTCAAACAGTTTCGATCAGAGGATGCTCCTAGGGCAAGTCACTTGCAACAGCCTAATGGTTTACTAAACCAATTAAAACCGCTGTGGTTCTGACAATATATTAAGCAATGGGTCATCTTGCTCTAGCTTAGCCGGGAGTGCTGTGACAACAACACGGAGCAGGTGTTGAGGAGAGGGTTTTCACCAGATCCCAAGCGCTTTGAGGAAATGTAGGCTAAAAGGTTAAGCATGGAGTTCCACGGTGCAAAACACCCTCACCAATGTTATCATTTGGAGAAGCCAGCGAGCGGGGTCCTGTCCGCCTGCTTCCAGTACCGAGTTGTAACGGTCTCGGCCAGTTACAGCAAGAAAAGACACCCGATGCCCTGGGAGGCACTTTGAAGACCCACAGCTATGCAGAGTCCCGCCGCTTCAGCAGATAGCAAGCGGCGGCGGCGGCGCCTTCAGATGCCCCCTCAGTTTTGGATTAAGTTGTGAGGTGCGACGGGGCTCTGCCTGCATTCTCGGGTCCGAGCCCCGCGCTGGTCAATCAAAAAGACGCCCGCGGCCGAGATCGGATCCAAACGCCAGGCTGCCTGCCCTCCCATTCGCAGCCCCTTCCGAGAGCCGGGGGGGGGGGAGGAAGCCAGACCTTTGTCTTCGAAAAGTTTGCTTGAGAGAAACGGGGGAATAAGGCACCCCGGCCTCCCGCCACGCTGCTTCCTTTGGCTCCACCCCGCCCTTCTCAGCCCTTACCTCCGGAGAAGGTCGTCCACCTGAGGCTCGAAGCGCGGGCGAGCAAAGGCTCGGCGGCCAGCTGCTCTCCGGGGCTCCAGGCCGCGGCTGGCCACACTCTTCTTCCAGGGCCACCAGTCCCCTTGCAGCTTGGAGGTCTTGGCGCTGAGAGAAAGCAGGCGCCCACCGAGAGAAGCGAGAAAGGCAGCGAGAGGATAACGGGGGCCCTGCCGACGCCCCCGGCGCAGCGGCCGCCGCTTTGGGACGCAGCCCCGGGCGCCTTCTCTCGAGGCCCGCTCATCTCTCTCTCTCCTCTCTCCGTTGCGCGCGCTCCGCGAGGTAGAAGCGGGCGAGCGCTCAGGTCCTCCCCGGAGCGGCGGCGGCGGGCGGCTCCTGCGGTCCCTTGGCTGAGGAAGCGCTCGCTCGACAGCGGTCGCGGCGGAGCTCTTTGGCACCCGTTGGCCGAGCAGGAAGTTTGGGAAGCGTGGCCTCTTCCCTAGCATGGCCCTCCAGCTGCGCGGGGCGGGGGCAGGGAGGAGGAGGTGGGTGCCTGCCTGCCTCTTTCCCACCCACCCCCCCGCCTCAGCCCTCTGGCACTGGGGAGGCGGGGACGGCGTCCACTACTCGAAGCTCTTCTTCCCCGGGGGGGGGGATTGCGAAACGATAGCCGCCCCCACCCCCTCCGTGCTTTCGCGGTCTCCTCCAGCCCGGGTCAGAGCTGCGCCGAGCCCCCAGCTCAGAAATGGAGAGAGGGCTCGAGCGCTGCGAATGACCCCTTTCCCCCCTTCCCCCCCCCCTTTCTGTTGCTGCCCCCTCCCCAGCCGCGGTAGGATTTTTCTCCGCTGATGGGCTGCGGTGGGGTCTCCTCAGTCGTCCCATCGGTTTCTCCTGAGGACAGCGACGGCGCCAAAACCCTCTTCCCCGAGTAATGGATGAGTAGAGCGTTATCAAAGTGTGATCAAAGTGTTATCGAAAGGCTGGGATATGCGTGTAAATGTGGCTATCCTTCAGTGCTGTTTCCATTCTCGGTGGCATGGGATATGTGCCATGAAACCTAGGTGAGGTTCACTTCGGAGTTGGCTTTGCTTTGTAGGGGATGGAAGGGATAATTTGTCCAAAAATGAACTTTCCATTCAAGAAATATCAGAAGGTACAACTTCATAGGGGTTCAGGATAACTATCTTGTACCCCTATGAAGTTGGGCTCTTGGATACTTTTTATTCATATTTTATAGGGTCTGTGGTCTTTAATTTCCCAAAGGCTCCATTCCACCCCAAAGCAAGACACCAGGTACAATTTATAACCCATAACATATAATAGTGGCAAATATCTGTAGGTCAGGTGTAGGATGAGAGTGGAGGTTTATTCTCCAGGCTTTCCAAAGGTTTTTTTTACCAGGCTTGGTAAAGTCTTCAGCAGAATTTAGGGAATGTCAGTGTTGGTGTTCTTCTGCTGATAAGGGCTTTGAATGGTCAGTAGGTCATGTAATGGGAGAGTTAAGACACTTGCCTGACATGATCTTCCCCTCACAAGACCTACTGACCACTCAAAGCCCTTATAAGCAGAAGAACAGCAACACTGACACTCCCTAAATTTTGCTGAAGGTGTTACCTAGTCTGGTAATGAAATGTTTGAAAACCAACCTACAAGCTCGGAGAATGAACCTCTATTCTCATATAACTTATACATAAAAGAGATCATATTACTGTGATGGAATTGTAAGAAGAGCTTGTCCAGCATTCTAGGTCACACAGTGGGCAGCTTGGTTGAATTGGGAAGCTCTTTAAACCTAGACTGGAAGTCGAGAGCCCCCTTCCATTGTTACTGCCTAGGGCTGCCTATAATTCAGGATGTAGTAGACAATTAGTATTCATAGCCATTGATATCCTGATCTTCTATGACCTTCCACAATGCCAGTTGCAAATTCTAGTTTAACCGAGTCTCATTTAAAATATATATTTCTTTCTATCAATCCAGAATCTCTCTGCATTCAATTTCAATGGAGGATTTTGAAACCTAAGGTAATGAGAGAAAATCTCATTGTCGAAGCACTGCCTGATTTGATGCATTCTATATTTGTTTCCTTTCGTTCTAAGAGCCTTGACTGTTGTACTGTAGCCTGCCTTTGAAGAAGAGTTTCTCTAGGCCCTAATAATTTTGATTGTCATTTTTTGCACCTTTCCTAATTCTGAAATAATCCCTCTCAAAGTGTAATGATCAGCGCTCTGAGTGCTAAAATATCTAAATAGTTTCCAATAATTGAACTTCCTTTTGTTGTGGCAGCTGTACCTCATTACATTTTCATCAAGCTGCCCACCATAACTAAAGATCTCTTTCCTGGTGTTACTACTAAGAACTCATTAATGTACTGGTGAGATTTTATGTCAATATATGTCACTTCACAGTTGTTCACACTGAATTTAATTTTTCTATCTATCATCTTTTTTTTAGAAACTATCTCCTTCACAGATGCATTAAAGGTGGTTTATAAACACATTTCGTTCAGTTTGGAGGCTTTGGGAAAAAATGTAGTTCATTTTTGATGTCACCACACTGAATAGTTTGATTTCATCAACCAACACAGCAATAACTGTTCAGCCCTAATTTTAGTTAGTGATTGTTGTTCAGTTGCTAAGTTGTGTCTGAAGCTCCTTGTGACCCCACAGACCACAACACACCAAGCCCTCCTGTCCTCCACTGTCTCCCGGAGCCTGCCCAAATCCATCTTATTTGCGTCCACAACACTATCAAACCTCCTTTTGCCTCCCATCTTTCCCAACATCAGGGTATTTTCCAATGAGTCCTCTCTTCTCATTTGATGGCCAAAATATTTGAGCTTCAACTTCAGCACCTGTTCTTCCAAAGAACGGTCAGGGTTGATTTTCTTTAGTACTGACTGATTTGATCTTCTGTCTCAAATTTACAGACTCCACAGGCCCAAATTTACAGACTTCTAATTTTAATTAGAAGACTTCAGTTGCAATAGATATTTTAGTTCACACATCTATTGTCTAGACCTCAGTCACTAAACTCAGAAGCCCAACACTGCTCATTTTAGTTTATACTTTACCAAATTAAAGTCTAACACATTCTGAATAATAAATTAACACAATTTGTATCATTTTACATTATTTACATTATATAAGAGATGTAAGTTGGAGGCAAGTTATATCAGTTATATTCTTTTGGATTCAACAGATATTTGACTTTAACACACGTTCCCCCTCCCCCAAGTCCTCCATAAAATCACACATGCAAATAAACAATAGCAATTACAACAATACTCCCTGGAGGATTCCAATTTACACATCTCATCCGTGTGAAAATTGGCCATTTATCTTGGTTCCAGTTCTTCACCAGTTGTCAGTTAATGATTGCTTCTTCCTTGTATAGTTAAATTTGCTCAGGTATTTTCAAATTACTGTTGGGTCAGTATTGTCCACGTGTTTGTTGACACCCTCAAATAAGTTTATAAAAATAAGTTTTAGTGTTCCAACAACTATTTTGGTTTCTTTTCATTAAGTCTCATTCTTTTTTGCATTTGCTTATTTTATTTTTAATAACATTTTCAATAATTTTCTCTAGAATAGATAACAAAACTAACTGGCCTAATACTTTTGTTGCCCCCTTAACCTCCAGTGAGTCACACTGGCTTTTTTCCAGTTCTCTGGAAGTTCTGTGTTCTTGAAAAAAGATAAATGAATTCATATTAAAGTTCTTCAAAAATGTATGTGTGGGTATTGTTTGGACTTGAGGTTCTATTTATTTTTAGTGTGTCAATTTGGCTCATAATTCCATCTAACATTACCTCTGTCCTGTCTACACAATCCTATGCATATTTACTCAAGCATTAGTCCCACTGAGCTTAGTGGGTCTTATATTAGTATAAAATTGCATTAAGTTTCAATCTTAAACATTCTTTTACTTGAAGGTAATATAAATTGAACTCAGTTGCATGATGGTTCTAAGGAACCCTTTTTAATTGTATGAAATCTAATTTTATTTGCTTGTACTTTCAAAAGGCTTTTGATAAAATCATCAAATATCCTTGAGCAAACTTAGCAGTTATAGAATGAGAGGTTCTCTTTTTATTAGAACTGGCTAAAGAAAGAAAGCAGGAATAAACAGATATTGCAATGAATACATGCTTCAGGACCAACACACACACAGAGATACTCACACATTTAAATGATAAAAAACACTGGTTCCAAAGGATCATTTCATTGTGAAGGGCTCCAAAAGGAGATTTCTGCTTGGGACATGGTATTAAAAAGCAAATGTAGTTCTGAAACATAAAATGCCTAACCTTACATATAAAATAATGACCTCAGGCATAGTTGTGATCAATCAGAAAAGGAATTTAATTGGCTGACCTGCAAAGGTTTGTTTTTTTTTACTTACTGGGCTGTACAAGAAAACCTAGAACAAACACAGTGCAGTTTTACGTGTTTTACTCAGAAATGCAATGCTGAACTTTGTGGAATGTTACTTATATTTGTGGGATAATCGCTGCAATCTAAATGTATCAAAGACAACTGAATTTACTTTTGAACAAACTGTTTTATAATTGACCAACAAATTATAATACCCCTGCCTGTATTCTCTCATTTGAACTATTTGTCCCCAAATTAATATATTTGGCTTTTGACTGGAGACAATACTGACTGCCTCTGAGTATCCACAGAGTGCCATTTCCCGTTGTATAACTGTTGTACATTTGTAGTAATCTGAAATCGGGGCCAAGCTGCAGAAACAATGGAGACCAAGTTTCTAGTTTACTCTCATATTCTCAATACAAATTAAGCACCACAGGAATCTCTTTGCAGTTAGTTGTGAATTTTCCAGATGTTTTCAAAGTTAAGAAATGTACTTTGTTTCCCTACATGAAAAACTAAAGTATGCCAAGCAACTTCCTAAGGACTATGTGTTGGCAGAATATAGATGTGTGAGAAGGGAAAAGTAATTTGAATCAGGAATATAGGCAATAATGTGGCTCTTTGTCACTCAATATGACAGTTCATTCATAAATACCCAGTTGTCTTTAGTGGAGGTTATCCTTCAACAGATGAAAAGAGGAGTCTCTTTCAGTTTTAAAATGTGTGCATTATGCAGCTCCTAAGCCAGAAATAAACAACTGGCTAAGGAGAGCTTTAATAACAATAATATATTTCTGAGAGACACAGAAAAAATTTAAGAGAGGGAAAGAGAAATGGCTATTGATACACTATTCTACTTATCAACCTGCCTGGTGTTTTTTTTGAATAAAATAAACCTTTTTAAGCAATTTCTGTGTACTGCACAATTCAGTCTTATTTCAGCTACCAAGATATGGAAACAAGAATAGCTGTCAGAGAGCCACTTTCGATGCATCCACCATCGGAGAATCTGAGGGCTGAATTTTCTTCTGAAATTCAAGACCTTCAAGTGATTCTTACTAATGCTCCTGATGGAGATTTGATTTAATCCAGGAGATAATTCAATTCCACAGGTAGCAGTCTGGCTACAGCTATTTTCATTGATGCCCAGTTGCATCTACTTGTTCTTACAAATTTTAATTTAAAAAATGGAAATGCTGAAAAGCCACAGCTACAAGGACATCATCATATTTATAGAAAAATCATATAGACCTAGAGGTATTGGTGAATGCTTTGTCAGAAGTCCATCTTGTTTGGAAAAAAAAAAAGACAAAGCAAATTGAATTGGAGAATTCCAGGAAGATAGAGGAAACATCTTCACAAATTTGTTTTAGTGTGTTTTTGACTGTTAGTTAAGGTAAAATTTGGGAGAATGCCCACAGCATACTTTCAAAAATTCCAAAAATGGTCAATTATTCCCAAAAATTGCACATCATTTTCTAATTTAACTTTTCTGTTTTTATCTGTTACTGCCTTGATGCATTCTTATGCATTCTTTCCATCTGTCTTCTACGCATCCACTCTTAATGAGTTAAACTACAGGGGAAAAAATCTTCCCTTTTGCTTATAAAATAACAAGATTCTAATACTAACATGACTATAGGTGTCATATAATCAATTCAAATTGCAATTAAACACCCATGAATTTAATATGCACGCATTAAAGTTTATAGTAGATTTCTTTTGTTGGTTCAGAAATTAGAAATTTATGTAATTACCTTTAGCTTATAATGCCCCCTACTGGAACTTGCTTACTTTATTTTTGAGATATTAAAATAATCTTGGTCTATTCTGTACACATATAATAATCCCATTGGTGAGACTTAACATCATAACTTATTTAAAATACCCTTACACTGAAATAGCACCCTGCTGAATTGTCATTATTCATTTTTACAGCATAAACTTTATTTCTACTTTAATTAGAAACTAATATTCTTAAATGGTATGTCCTCTTAAACTTCATTGGTAAAATTGTTAGCTTGGTTTTTGGCATGTGTTATATAAATCTAGGCAATTGTGGTTTATTCAATAAAGCATAGTTAATCAAAATTTAAGAATTTGGAATCCAACTTTACATCCAAAAACAAGATCCATTGGCTACACTGTAATGCAGTTTGTGCTGTAACATACTAGTTTTTTAAAAAATGGCACTTGATTATATTAAGCCTTTTTCTCTAGCTATTCCTCTATCCTTGTTTATTCCTTAAGTTTGTTTATTGGGGTTAATGCAGTTTTTGGAATTTAAAACTTGTTATTTCTGTTGCTCCTAATGAAGGCATTGGCTAACTATGGTTCTTCAAATGCAATAAAAAGTATTCAAAAAGGAAATTATATATTAGTAGTAGAGCATCATTACTATTTATTCTGGATGGGCTGTATTGATCCTGGATGGGATAATTTAGATTGCTAAGAGTGTTTTTCCCTTTCTTTAAAAAAAAAAAAATCTGCTCTGGAGAATTGAGGAATTCTCTTGGACTCATTTGGATCGCTGAGGAAAGTTGCAAGCAGGGAGGAAAAAGAAAGATAAGCAGATTATAGCAATATACATGATTGTTTCAGTCTTTTGCATACCAGGTCTGTAAAAATGATATGCTTTAAATACTAATTAACTTTGCTTCTATATCTGCCAGTGTTTTGTTTATTCAGTGACATCGCCACAAAATTTCAAATATTTCTGTCACTGTTCAATGTTTTGTCAGTAGGGCAAAGTTTTTGTGATCTAAAAGCTATTGTATCTTGCTTTTTTGTCATTCACTTAAAATGATAACATGGTAGATTTCCAGAGTAGATATAGAAGTTCCATTTCTGTATACTTAAGCAACTTCTCCACACTAGGCCTCGTGTCACTCCTACTTATCTGCACTAGTTTATTGCTATAGTAGTTGGGCAACTGACCAGCTGATAAATGGACCTGAAAAATATTATTTTATTTTCTGTACAACCCAATACTTTTCAACTATTAGCACCTTCACTATAGAAAAAGAAATCACTTTTTATAAATATATCTTTTCCTAATGTCTCAGCCAGGTTAAGATCTAGCATAGTTCTCAATATCCCAACAAT
Source organism: Laticauda laticaudata (assembly GCA_004320025.1). NCBI lineage: Eukaryota > Metazoa > Chordata > Lepidosauria > Squamata > Elapidae > Laticauda > Laticauda laticaudata. Next base: position 25,181 of record BHFT01032390.1, read on the forward strand.
TTTAAGATAAACCATCCAGAGTATAATTAACAGCAAATCCATATGCCCTCCATTTTTGGTCCATTGCTCCTATACATCCAATGACCATGGATTATGGGACTTGTAATTCAAAACATTTGCAAAAATCCAGTTATTGGTGTTAAAATTTCTTTCTGTTCAGACCTAACCGCCTCCATATACGGTACCAGGTCAGGATTTCCACTGCATCTGCCCAGGACAGAGATTTACAACTAGGTATCATCAGCATGTTGATGTAACCTCCCCTTGTGTGAAGATGCTGGTGAAGATGCTGATTGGATACTTCTGATTTAAATATGAACAATACTATTGTAATAATCTCTAACCTTGTAACCAGTTATTGAATTCAAAGCACCATTAGTATTCATGTTGTAGAAATTAAAATAGAAAAACAGCATTTTACTAAAATATGTAAAATTGTAAATTATTTACCAATACCCAAACAAGTCATGGTAATAACAGAATGATAAATCATTGTCTTTTGTCCATGAAGAGCCATGTAAATAGGCATTTTTAATAAAAAAGTGATGTTAATATAAAAATGACTAAATAGGTCTCCTTTGTAGCAGTATTTCCTATACCTTACTTGAATCAGTAACTTCCCTATTTTCAAAGCTGGTTGCCTGTTCATCCCCCATTAGCAAATTGTGATGAGTGGTACTTGACTTTTATTATACACACATGTCCAATCCACTTCAGTCCTTTTAATAGCATGGAAGTTCCACAGCTTCCTCTGTTCTGGTCTTTTCATTTTAACTCCCAGAAATACTAATTGCCAGTTCTTCAGTTTATAAAGTTACTTTAAAAACAGCAATAGTAACATTGAATTTTGGAATAAATGTTTGACTACCATAAAAAGTACATTATGAACGGCAGTCAGTATCATATGAACTCTTCACTCCTTAGTTCCCTCTGCAGGCTTCTCATAACCTGCTGCAAAATGTTAGCACTATAAAAAAAATTACAGAAAGGAATTGTCACTTTTCCTGCCTATCAGAAAAATCATTTCCATGAAAGCAAGCAAGTGGATTTTTCCAGTTGCTTGCCTTCCAAAGAATTCTAGATGTCCAAAATGCAAATCTACTGTGTTCATGAGAAATAAAAATCCCAAAAAACACAGTATACAGAATAATTAAAAGTACACTTCTGAACTGGCAAGGAAAGATGAAAAATATAGAGCAAACTCATGTAAATTAGGTATTTAAGATAATAAGGAATAGAATATTAATACTTTTATTAATTACATATCTCCCAAAATTTATGGAAAGTGAACTGCTAAGGAGCTTTCATTTCTTCTGAAATGTGAACTTCTTTGTGTCATTCTGCTTGAATAGTTTTCCAGAGGAAGGAGGGGAAATATGAATAGGAGAAAAAATATGGGCTGTTGGCCAAAACATGTAATTGTACGAATGCCTCATGAAATTGCTGTAAATGCTGTAATGACTTATGAACATTAAAATGGAAGCAGGCAACATAATTAATCTGGAATTTCTGGCATCAAACAGTATCTGACATTGATAATAACTGATGGTCAGCTGAATAGTTATTTGCAATTAATCTGATTCAGCATTTTGTTTTGTTACATTCTTGGATAACCTTGGTTCAGTCTCCTTTTATGGTTAGTTCACAATATTGGTATGAGAATAAAATGGGAAGCACACCAACTGAATTATTTGGATCAAGAATATCAAAATACAGTAAATACTGTTTCTATGGTTATAATAAAACCATTCAAAAAGTAACTTGGTTACACAAAAAATCTAATGGTTTTGCAGATTACTAAATATTATTGAAATACAGGTTATGAATGTAATGGTGCCTGTCAATTACATTTGTAACCCAAAAATTTATTGGAGTGAATTATGTAGTGAACATGAAAACTCCCACACATTCGCTAATTGAATGCAGATAGTTAAATGCACGAGATACCTCTGGGTGGGGAAGGTTGGGGGGGCACCCAAGGACTCTCCCAACCCACTGAGATACCTATGCTTCCCACAATTGCTTCCCCCCATCCTGCTCCACTGGATTTCACTTACTTGAAGATATAGCGACCTGTTCTCTGCCCTGGTTTGTCTCCCTCCCATTTTTGGCAGCAAGAGCTTTTTGCAAAGACGATCAGAGCCTAGAGGGACACAATCTCCCTTTAGGCTTTAGCAAGGGGGCATACATAAGTACACCAACATGCCTATTTTCCCTGTCGTTTCTTTTATTTTTCTTATATGTATCCATGTATTCATAACTATGTTTTTACTTATACCTATTATCTTGTAAGCANTTTCTTTTATTTTTCTTATATGTATCCATGTATTCATAACTATGTTTTTACTTATACCTATTATCTTGTAAGCAATTGACTAACCAAATAAAATAAAAAATAAAGCCTTTGCAAAAAGCCTCTGCCAACAACAACAGAGCCTGGGAGGGGCTGACGCATCCCTTCCGGGCTCCGTTTTCAGTGGCAAAGACTTTTTGCAAAGACAATCAAAACCTAGAGGGAGATTGCAATCTGAGCAGGGTGCACTCATTTTTTCCTCTGCTCTCACCTCTCTGCTTTTGGAATGCTGGGAGTAAAGAAACTGTGGCAGAGGCTGGAGAGGAGACAGTTCGCTAGATCTTCACAAGGTGAGTGAGTCTCCACAGGCCCAGTGTCTGTGGAGACCCAGTTTTCAGGGGTGGGGGAAGAATAGGCAGGGCAAATGTTGCAGTGCTTCTACGATCGTTCATAGGGGTGAACATGGTGCTGGAACATTCGTAACTTCAGGACCATATCATTAGTACTTGGTGTGTGCGTGTGTGCTATGTCGTAACTTTGAACAGTCATTAAGTGAACTGTCATAACTTGAGGATTACCTTTTATACTTTCTGCAATATAAAAGTAATCTAAGAATCACATTAAAAATTGTAATATTTTAAAATGTAAGCCTCAATGTAAAAATTTGGAGAAGCAGGATTATTTTGAATTATCCTGTTAAAACTGGATAATTTCAAGAGCATAAATTATGTTCTTGAAATAGTGACTATCCTCTGAGAACTCTTGCTCCTAATGTCCCCCATTGTTTTAAGTTTTGCAAGTCCATTGTTACTTTCAACTTCAACTCAAAAAAGTACAATCACTTGTAAAAACATTCCTTTAATGTTTACATGATAACATCCATGATCAGCTGTAACTGTTCAAACAGATAATACAGTATAGACACGTAATGGTTATATTTACAGAAATAACTGTACAAATTAATTTATTATTTACAACTTCTCAACAGATGTCATCTTCTTTAAGGAAGACAATAAAAGCTATCTAGCTTTTAGGGGATCAAAGAAGTGATGCTGCAAGGCTTCATCTAGAGTTATTCTGTTGGCTGGATCGTATTCTAACATCTTGCGGATGAGATCAAAAAGATTCTCGTGGTCTTTATCATGACAATGCATAAATTCCTAGAGAAAAGACAGAAAAGCTAACTTTTAAAAATTCTCTTTGAATGTCAGAATTAAATGGAGAAAGAATTCCCACCTTTTACCTTTAGTGGTTTGCATCGTCTCCGAACATAGCGGCCTGCAGAGCTTTGTTCATCCCAGTCCAGTTGGTTATGATGAAAGTAACATTTCCTATATACAAAAAGGCTAACTATAACTTGCTGATCTCCATTTTTGGGCTATCGGTATGATTCTGCAGTTTACAAATATAACTTATTCATTCATAAGTAAATACATAAATGCTTCATTCTCTTTCAATATTTATAATACCCTTAATACAATCCTATGTAAATTATCACATTAAATTCAATTGAAACTTATACTCAAGTATACATAAATATGTTTCAACTTCAGCCTTCCGTACAAGGCAGTAAGAGATGAGCAGCTACTCCTATGTGCTTACAAGAGATGTACAAATCTATTAAAAATTAAAATGCATTATTCTGACCATACTGAAGTTTGTCAAGCTTCTTCAGAACAGTTTTTTACTCAAAAGTCACTGCTTTGAATTTAAAGGACTTTCTGAAGTGGCTGAAATAATGATGTCTGAACTTTGAATAATGCATTCCAAACTCAACTCTTTTCAAAGTCAAAAATATATATCAAACCCCTATGTTTTCCCCTCTAAGCTCTCCTGTACTCTTCCTTTTCTCAAGCTCCTTTCAGGGATGATATCTTTTCCTCATCTTTCTTCTTGATGTTTGTTTTTAGAGCTGCACATAGGCTTCAGCTACTTTTCTCAACTACCATTAATTTCCACATTTAAAAAAAATGCGGTCACTGATGCTAGTTATTTTGGCATCCAGCATCCAGAACTATTGCTGTGTATTTTAACTTGGAAATAAAACCCCCCAGAATCAGTTTACTTATTTGTTAAGTTCATTTGTCACCTATCTTGCTGTAGGGCTAGTGCTAGTGCAGCAGTTGGAGTTATTCTAAGCAGAAAGTCTTAACATTGGAAAGGAAGGGAAACTTTGCCCTGCCCAAGGATGTTTCTAACAATACCTTTTTGTGTGTAATAAAAGGAACAGATTAAGAATTCTAACTTTCAGGGGCAGCTTTCTTCAATTTTTGGCCACAACTCACAAATCTTAACTTGAGATGGTTTAGAAAAAACATTTTTGGGGCTGCTCTATTAATTTATTTGGAACAACAAGCCAGGGATTGGATGTGGCGATAAAGCATTCATTCCTACTTAGTCTTCTTTGCTCATGCAAAGGGAAAATGAAACCTAGGCTTGTATCCACAAACATGCAATTTATTTGCATCAAACCAGACAAAAGAATCAGGGTTTATGATCCTATGCAAATATTACCAGCATCACATATTTTTATCTCTCCCCCCCCCCCCCCCC
>BHFT01032392.1:0-64101 GCA_004320025.1 Laticauda laticaudata
TGTTATGGTTGAAGCTGAAGTATTCATTGACAGGTAGGACATTGCAATGTATGATTTTATATACGATACTTAAATCAGACTGAAGGCAGCCTAGTTCTAGGTTGTCTAGGTCTAGAATTTAAAGTCTGGTGGCATAAGGTATTGCCTTCAGAAGTTGTGGGTGCTCCTGGAGGCTTTTAAGAAGAGATTTGACATCCAGTTGCCTGGCATGGTATAGGGTCTCCTGCTTGAGCAGGAGATTGGACTAGAAGTTTTCCAAGGTCTCTTCTAACTCTTTTTTTTGTTATTATTATTCTCATTTGTCATTTTGTCATTTGTAATTGTCATAGCCAGCTTTTGATAAGCAAAATAAATTGAGAAAGTGACAAAAAGTTGCATGTGATGGTCATATGAAACTTCACTTAGCAACCATGAGTTATTCACTTAATGATCACAGTTGGAACTGATAAATTGAAGTCAGATGAAGTCATGTGACATTTCAATTTATGATCATGTCACATAGCAACAGAGTTGCCAGTTCCAATTGGTTGCCAGTTCCAATTGGTTGGTAAACGAGGATTATCTATAATATGGATGATATTCCATGGAGTAATTTGTAGATCATAACTCCAGGCAGACCTCGACTTAACAACCATTTGTTTAGTGGCCATTCAAAGTTACAGCAGGATTGAAAAAAGTGACTATTTTTCAGACTATTGCAAAATCCCCATGGTCACATGATCAAAATTTGTATGCTTGACAACTGGTTCATATTTATGACGGTTGCTTGTCCTGGGCGTCATGCAATCGCTTTTTGCAACTTTCTGACAAGCAAAGTCAATGAGGAATGAGCTTAATAACCATGTTACTAATTTAACAACTGCAGTGATTCATTTAACAACTGTGGAAAGAATGGTCATAAAATGGGTGCAAAGCTCCCTTAACTTCGCAACAAATATTTTAGGCTCAATTGTGACTTTAAGTTTAACTATCGGTAGTGAGACAAGCAGCGGGTGTCATCTATCAAGAAAACAATAGATGAGCATATGTCAGCCAGGCTTGAGTATATTTATCCGTCGAACATGTTCAGTTTAAAATATAAAGTACACACATCGTGCCAATCATCTCAAAATTGTTGATTGTATGCACGTATGTGTGTATTTATCCAGATATATTCTTCTGCACTTTGCAAACAAATGCTGCCTTGAGGGGAAAATTTTGACAAAGACTTTTGCCACATAAAAGAACTTGGGTTTACAACTGAGATTTGCATAACTTCTTGAACATTTCTTTCTTGATGGATTAAGGACCTGCGATGTTCAGATGTGAAAATCATGGCAGGTTTGAATTTTTCTCTTTTATCAAAAAAGAGAGAGAGTGTACAGTTTCTGTTTAAACACAGCAATTTCTGTTTAAACACAGCAATTTGTTGACCTCCTGCGACTACATTTGGGGGTGTTGTTATTATCCACAGAGTGCTTTCTACAAATAACACCATCCTATGAACTGAAATTTAAAAAAAGTCATTGGTTTTATTTCCAGAAACAGCTATTTTATGGGAGATTCACTCACCGTTTTTTGACTGCCACCTTTTGTGTTGGCCGATATTTTTTAAAAACCCTAATATATCAATAACAAATGCATTTTAATGCATGCATAATGTAAGTCTAATTTGGGACAAAATAGCCCTTGACCATGCAATTGGGAGGAGGAGGAGGAGGAGGAGGAGGAGGGCTGAAAAATATGCTGGAACTGGTAGAAAATAAATTACCAGTTTAAGGTGAGATCCTGAGGGCCATCTCACCATAGTGTAGGCCTGTTTTGTTTAAAAATTACTTCTTCACGCATGAACTATTTATTTTATTTATTTGTACTTTACCTTTATTATTTTTACAAATAACTTAAGACAGCAAACGTATCCAACACATCTTGCTCTTCCTATTTTACCCACAACAACAACTCCATGAGGTCGGTTGGGCTGAGAGAGAGTGACTGGCCCAAGGTCACCCAGTTGGTTTCTATGACTAAGAAAAAAAATGGAGCTTCAGGCACAAGAAAATGGACATCTTCTTGACTTTTTTGTCCTCCATTCCATAAATGTGCCTCCCCACAGATACTCCAGCTGACAATTCTACTTGTTCCTCCATGTTTGGACACTAATGCAAGTTTGATTCCAAATAGTCCACAGGTCAGCTGGTTGGCAAAGTAAGAGTTAAGGCATGGTATCAGAAACAAAGAACTATAAAATGACCTTCAATATGAAATGGAATCTTATATGACAGCAAATAGCATAGGATAGCAGCAGTTGGTACAAGCAGGAAGTCTAATTGCACATCCTTGTGGGCCTTTACCTGAAGGATGAAGAAGCCCCAGAAGCCCTTTCACCTTTGATGTTTCCTTTGTCCCATCACAGTGGATGCTGCAGGAAGTACCTTTAGTCACCCCAGATTTTAGGTAGAGCTTTCCTTTCCCATAGTTTTGTCCATGGGGGTGATCCAGGATGGTTCCTTGACAAGAACCTATTGCTCTGTAATATTTTCTACAGCTCCTGTTTAGGGATGGGCTTCAAAAATTTTAGCAACAGGTTCTCTGTCCAGTTGCTGGGTGGGCGTGGCAACAGTGGGTGTGGCCTAGTCAGCCTCCTGCACTGCTTTCACCTTCCCTGGGTTCCAGAGGCTTTCCTCAAGCCTCTGGGAGGGCAAAAATGGCCTCCCCAGGCTTCATAGGCCCTCTGGAGGCCAGAAACAGGCCCATTTCTGGCCTTCCGGAGCCTCTGGGAGGCCCATTTTTTGCCCTCCCCAGCCCCCTGCACTTACCTAGCTCCAAACAGGCCGCATGGAGACTCCTAGGAGGGGAGGATCAGTAGGGCCAGCCAGGGTTTGGATTTGCCAGTTCACTGAACTGGTCATTAAAAATGATAAAATTAGCTACTGGTTCACCTGAACCAGGGAGAACTGATAGCAACCCATCTCTGCTCCTGTTGTTCGCCTTAGGCCATGGGGGACATATCTTATCTCCTTCAGTCAGTAAGCACTCCACATTATGGCTATTTTGGCCCTCCCTCCAAGTAACAAAACCAGCAAACATTACAATCATGTGAAGCAATGGCCCCCAACAATATACCACTGGCAATACCATTTTCATGAAGCATTTAGCAATCATGCTGGAACACTTCACCCCAAACCCTTGTTCCTTTCTGTAACCTGTCAACTTTTGGACAGAGATGTGGTGTTCCTTCAAAAATAAGTTCTCTGTCACTTAAGTTATGTCTGAACAATGCCAAGTACATCATCTTTCTCAGACCTATAGAAATTTGGAGGCTGTATTGTATTTGGAAGTCTCTACTTAAAATATAATAATTCTCTAACAACCATTTGTGTCCTTTGCCCAGCGATGGTGGCTGTTGGGAAGGAAGCAAGGACCAAAATCCTTGTGAAGCATCTTAGCACCAGCACCTATATTTGTCGTGAGAAAACACGGCTGATCAACAAAGAGTTTCATCAAAGAGTGAGGGGGAATATGGAACACAAGGCATAAATTAAAACATAACTGGAGCAAGATTCCTGTCAAGAAGTGATGACAGGTATTGTGAAGAAACTGACATGAGAGGCCAAGACCCTGTTTAACAACTGCCAGTCACCAGCCATTTTCTATTTTCCGATAAGAGCTTGGCAACAAATCGCCATGCGTGATCATCTGCATGACATTCCTTGTATGGGTTGTGATAATCTTCATTATAAATATTTGTTTTGGGAGGAGGCTACAAAGGCATATGTCTTGATGCTGCAGTGTTATTTCTCACAATTTCTTTGAAGGCTGATGTTGATTTGGGGCATGATTCTCTGAGACAGTGACCAAGGAAAACAAAGGCAAATCGGAGGCTGAATCCCATCACTGCTTTACTGTAAAGGACTATTTTCGTGTGTATATTATAAATTCATCATTAAAACTGGCATTTGGTATCAAACTGGTGAAAAAAGTCTCCGATTTCCCTTTGTTTTTACTACCAGTTCTGTGCGTGTGGCTTGGTGGGTGTAGCAGGGGAACGATACTGTAAAATCTCCAGTCAGAAGTGGTATTTGCCAGTTCTCCAAACTACTCAAAATTTCCGCTACTGGTTCTCCAGAACTGGTCAGAACCTGCTGAAACCACCTCTGCAGTAAAGCAAAGGTCTCCAATCTTTTTGACTCAGCAGGCCAGTGGAGGTGACAGTGGTGGGAGGGGAGAAGAGATCTTCATGCATGCATCTTCACCAGAGGTGGTATTAGTAGGTTCTGACCAGTTCTGGAGAACTGATAGCAGAAAGTTTGAGTAGTTCAGAGAACCAGCAAATCCCACCTCTGACTGGAGATTTTACAGTATCCTTCCCCTGCCACGCCCACCAAGTCANAGAACTGATAGCAGAAAGTTTGAGTAGTTCAGAGAACCAGCAAATCCCACCTCTGACTGGAGATTTTACAGTATCCTTCCCCTGCCACGCCCACCAAGTCACACCCCCAGAACTGGTAATAAAAAAATAATTGCATCCCTCTTCTGATCTTCACACATGCGCGCATTCTCCCACCACTTCAAGTGGTCCTTTTACAAATGAGCTGCGGCCTGGTACTGATATTGGGGGCCCCTGCAGTAAAGTATGTAAGAGGCCACCTTCAAGCTGAGTTTGCTGTCTGGGGACTTCGTGTCAGATTTATTTTAAACTATTGCCGATGTTGTGGGTGCTCCATCACTGGAGGTTTTTAAGAAGAATAGATACCAAACAAATGAAGGGACCTAAATATTTAATGGAGAAAGTCTCAAATTTGACTAGTTGGACTAACAGACCTTCAAGGTCCCTTCTAACTGTTATTTTGTTAACAGCTTGCTTTCAGAAGTTGTGGGCACTTCATCACTGGAGGCTTTTAAGAAGAGACTGGACAGCCATTTTTCTAAAATGGTATAAGATGTCCTGCTTAAGCAGGGGGTTGGACTAGAAGGAAGATCCCTTTATTCTCTATTCTGAATGTATGTATATATGCATATTTGCCTTCTCCTTTGCCACTGTCTCAGAAAGAAACAATCCTTTGCTTTGCATGTAAGGTGCATGAACTATGTCAAATATTCCAGACAAGTGATCAATGATGAGCAGTCTCTTTCTTAAATCAGTTTTACTGTTCTGTGGGTTTCATGTACCATAAAATATGCTTTAATGGAAATGAAAAGAGAGTTGCGGAATCCACTGTATCCAAATCCCGAATCAGGGATTTGGCAGGGTTTTCTTCTTTGATTCAAAATAAAGAAACAATTTTATCACTAGAAGGTCCCAACAACTTCCTCCAGGAAATTGCAAAGGGAAGTCATTATCCTGGGAGGAGTGGGGAGGGAAGAAAATCCCAGCTAAATTATACATGCGAATCCCAGATGCAATGTATATTAAAGACGGGTGGGGAATGTTTACAAGGTCATTTGCTGTGTTCTTGTTTTTAAGGGTTTCCTTTTCCACGATGAGTGGTGGCTGTAATTGTTTCCATGCCTGTGACATAAGTCTTTGTACTTCCTAAGGAGGTTTAACAGAGAGGTCTGGGAATTGTGCCTGCTAATTGCCTTGTAGTTTTTCTCCCTGAGAATCTGTAGCAAACCACGTTTCACTGATGTTACCCAAATTCATCTTAAATAAAAGGGGCAGCAGCTTTTATTATACTTTAAGTGGCCTTGCTCTTAAAATGTTCTTGCATTAACATACATGTATACACCTATCAGTTCTAAATTCTGCTTGCTTGGCCCCTTTTTGGTGCAACCTGATAGGTGTATACATGTGTGTTAATGCAAGAACATTTTAAGAGCAAGGCCACTTAAAGTATAATAATAAGCTAAATATAATCATAAGCTAGTGACAAAGATAAAATTTGATCCATTATCATATCTGTGTTTTAGAAACTAACATTTTACTCTTTTAAAATACTTTCCTTGTGGTACATAAAGTTTTTTAAAAAAAAAATAATAATACAGTCAAATGCAGATTTATAAAAACAGAAATATCAAATGCAAACTGATAGCAAAGAGAAACAGAACAATCAAGTATCAGATAGTTTAAAAATTAAGGTGAAGAAGCATGAAAAACAAAATGTCATAGGGATACTTCCTCAAAAAGGCATTCACAATTACCCTCTTAACAGAAGTTAATCAACCATCCAATTGAGTATGTAAGGGATGGATTTTTATATGGTCTGCTTAAGGACTGGTTGTGTTTCCAAACCAAATTATTATGTAATAGAGCCACTTTTCAGGTACTGTTTTGTGGTCCATAAATTCACAATTATTTCTGTCATGCAACAGCTAGAATTCCCATATTGCATTTTCATAAAGTGTTTGAGACGACTCAAAGTTTTCACATGAATTAGTATCATAAAATAATAGAGCCAAAATTATTTTCTTGCTATGGATTTTGAATAGTTTCCCAGGGCCCTAAGCAGGGGTGGGATACAACAGGGTTAACTACCGGTTCAGGATTTTCAAGCTTCCCTGCCCGCTGTGAGTAGCGCGCCTGTTAATCGTCATTAGCACGCTGCTTGCCTAGAAGCAGCCTTTCAAACAGCCTTCTTTTCTTGTTTCTTGCAGCTGTGCCTCATTCGGCAGCTGAAGTTGAAAAATCGGAAATAAAAATCAGGTAAGAGCCCCAGCAGGCAGGTGGGCAAAAATATCAGCAGACATAGAATCGCTTCTATGTCTGTTGTTCTTCAGAGCTACCTGTTCTACAGAGGTGGACAGAACTGGTAGAAACCCACCCCTGGCCCTAAGTGCAATATTGCATGGGTCATCCTTTTTATCCCTAGCTATAGTGACCACCAACCAGATAATATGTCTGATTAATCTGCCACCCTATACTGTCAATTCATAAACAATATTTGCATCTCACTTCCTGGTTAGAGTTTCTTATCTTTAACAGACAATGAAACTTATTGGGAGACATGGGGCATTGTCTAAACAGCTTTTAAATTAACATTAAAAAACAAAGGTTATGTGAAAAAAAACTAGCAAGCACAGGAGATGACCATGAGAGTGTCAAAAAAGTGAAAATGACAGCTGTAAACCATTTGATTGTAGGCATCTCCTGATGTTACTTAGTTGGGATAATAAAATGCCTGAAAGAAAACAGCCAAGCTCAGAGAGCACCAAGGATCCCTCATTTCAATCCTGAGCTATAAATATTTTCTTTCATTAAGCCTTTCAAATGCATTACATGTGGAACACATGTATAAAGGAGCAGGGATTTGACTTTTTAAATACTTTTTTAATAACCTTCCCATCAATAGCTCTGAACAAATAATGTGCCCAGGTGAGTGACTTAGAAGTTTTGGAAGCATGAGGAAAATAATGGCAACTCTGAGAATTTCCAAGGAAAACACAAAAACTTGTTGAAAAAGAACTTTATGAAAAATCAATATCTTTCTTCCTTGGGCTCATGCTTTCTGTAGACAATCTGGTCTTTTTTTCTTTCCCTGGTTGCTTATACAATAGCTGTTTGCTGGTAATACAACAGGAAGCAGGGCCTATAATTACTTAAAGTCAATGTAAATATATAAAATCATCTTTGACAACAAAAATGCAATCCCACCTGTTTTATGAAGATGTTTGGCTATGTTTTGGAAGTTAATCACCAGGAGGCAGCTAAATTGCAAGAAACTGACGTAGTACAATAAATAATAAAAAATATAGTGAAATAGAAATCAATCAATCACTAACAGACTTTACACTAAATTGAATTGGGGAAAGCTGAAGCTAATAGGAAGCCAAATGAACTCAGAATTCATTTACTAACTCTCTCTCTTTCTCCCTCCCTCTCTTTTTCTGTCTCTCCCTATCTCCCTTCCTCCCTCTCCCTCCCTCCCTCTCTCTCTCTCTCTCTCTCTCACACACACACACACACTCCAAATCTTCTTTCTACTTAACCCCTTAAGTCAAGAGCAGGACAAATTCATTAGGAAACATATAACATTGGAAGAAGGAAGTTCATTTATAGCTATCATAATTTTGCATATATATATATATATATATTTAATTACTCTTAATTTGCATAATATTTGCAGGCTGATCCATATCTTATTCCTCCTCTAGAAAAGGAAAAATGATCAAAATGGCCTTTGTTTCCACCTGCACCAGTGACTAAACTTTACTCCTCTTTATTGCATAGTTTTGAACTATTGCCCTTTGTAGCTATTTTCAAGGTTGTATTCTAGGAGTTACCAAAATGGTAGGTAGCCACCTGCTAGTTTTCCAAAATATGCATCTACCTCATCCACCTTTTTTAATACCCACAATCACAACATCTCTAATGAGAAGCTGAAAATCATATTGTAATTATAATCAAATTATAGAATTATTGCATGGGGACTTGTGAGATCTGGGCACTTTTATAACAGGAGCCCTGAGCATTACACAAATTCTACAATGCCATTTTAGAACAGTTCACTCACTCCTGATTTACAACTTGAATATTATTTGTTTATTTTATTTATATTTCCTATTTTTAAACCAAGTCCTGTGAATATTTTGCAAAATATTAACAGGGAAAGGAAGGTCAAAAGCCCAAGTTAACTCAATATTCATCTTCTGTGTATAAACCTGCCTGTATCTCTTCTCTATCCAAGTAAATACCAAACTTTTGCCTAATCCAACAGAAGAGATGTTTTAGATGTCAAGCAATACATTTTTTTGAACTGTATGAAAGCAGTTTTTCAGAAGGCAGTCCATATCCTAAAAACTTTAATTACATACCATGCAGTCTGTTCTCTGCACTTTGGGAAATTCATGCTGAAGGGGTTTCAGCAAATATTTTCAAGGATCTTATCCAAATCATCCACAACAAATTAATAAGGAAGACCAATCAAATGGAGACAATACCATTTTGTTGAAAAACTTCCTGCCAAGCAAGGAGGAAGAGTCAAGACGGGTACTAGCCTTCAATCTTTGCACAGAAACATGACCCTGATGACCACAACCCCAAGTCCAGGGGACTTTATTTATTTGTTCCCAAGAGAAAGCAAGCAGACTGCAGAGATTCTTGTGATATAAGTAGAATGCAATAAAGTAGCTGACTAGAACTTTTCATAAGTAAATTTCATCACTTCTGCCCAACACATTCCCAACAACCAGCTTTCCTAGGAAAACTCCAATCACTAATCAATGCCCTTGAGTTCAAATATTCTACAGTTGCAAATACCACAAGGCACATACACAGTGACATGTCCTTTTAAACCGTCCCACAAAAAAGATGTACAGAAATGTGGAATTAAAATATCCTTTGATGATCAGATTAATACCTGAGTTTTGAATGTCCAAAGCCTGGAAAATCTGGCCACAAGATATGTACAGTGAACCTGGTCTACTTCTATTCTATGAAATCCATAGCAATTTTAATTTCCAAGTTGCATTTAACAGCCCAACCTTGTGCCTGTAGATAACATGTTCAGCCCTTATGGGAACTTGGTATGCTCAAATAAATCAATTTCTGTCAACACAATTAGTCTAGGCTAATTATATGTGCAAAGCCAAAGTGGAAATCAGATTTATTTTAGCCAGTTTTGATCATGACCACAGTGAGAAAAGGCTGTTCTCTCCAGCCCTCACATACCCCAAGCCTTTCTGGAAAACTTAAAATGGTTGTTCTCCAGGATAAGTAAGCTACTGTTTTCATTTGTCTAACTAGGTAACAGTAACCTTCTGGCAATTCACATCTGACAAGTCAACTTTCCCTGGAGGGAAAATTATCTAACCTTTCTTGTCCTTCTCCTGCCTCATTTGCTTAAGAAAACCCAGAGAATGACTGCACCAGTTAATTACAAGGCACTGTCTCTTTTCCAAAGGAATGTTTATCTGTCTCTCCCCAACCACCAACCTCCCCCCCCCAAATAAACTTGTTTCTTTATTGCTGGAGGCATCTAATATGAATGTGATTGACAACATCTAGAGTTAAGGGTAGAACCACAGTGGGTTTATGTGGGCTGGAGAAATACTTGATTCCAGCTTTGAAGGTTTAGCCCAAGGAATCATGGAGGTTGTAGAAGACATGAAACAAAGCTGGAGAGACATGATACAGTTGTTCCGGTTTCATTTTCCTAAATTCTGTACCTCCCCTTACTAATCTTAAAAGTACAGAACAGTGGCACAATTCTGATTTCATCCAGATGGATATGGAGGAGATATTATTCAGGGTGATGTTGCTTCCCAGAAGAGAAGAGAAGAGAAGAGAAGGGAAGGGAAGGGAAGGGAAGGGAAGGGAAGAGAAGAGAAGAGAAGAGAAGAGAATTGAATTCTTTATTGGCCAAGTATGATTGGACACACAAGGAATTTGTCTTTGGTGCATATGCTCTCAGTATACATAAGAAAAAAATAAAATACATTCATCAACAGTCATTAGATACAACAGTGACAGCCGTAGGTTACTGTAAACAATCAAATCATACATAGGTTACTAATACACAATCAAAACATACTAGGAAAACAAAACAATAAAAATTGTAAAGATTATAGTCAGTATAGTCACGGTTATAGTCATAAGTAGAAGAGATAGGTAATAGGATGAGAATAATAATAATAATGCAGTCTTACTAAGTAATTTGACAATGTGGGAGTTAATTGTTTAGCAGAGTGATGGCATTTGGAAAAAATGGTTCTTGTGTCTAGTTGTTGTGGTGTGCAGTGCCCTATAGCATCATCTTGAGGGTAAATGTTGAAACAATTTATGTCCAGGATGTGAGGGGTCTGTAGATATCTTCACAGCCCTCTTTTTGACTCATGCTGTATATAGGTCCTCAATGTAAGGTAGGTTGGTAGCAATTGTTTTTTCTGCAGTTGTAATTATCCATTGAATGCATTTAATCTTTTCTTTTATTTAGATGTTGACTTTTAAACCAAGAATCTCCACTCCAACCCCGGTGGCTTACACTGCAAACAATAGAAACAATGGTAAATAAAATTGGAATTGGGTATGGTGGAAAAAACATATCTCCTAAAATTCAAAGCTAGGATCCCTCTTACAGAACCTGAAGAAGGAAGAAGTCCAGTCAAGCAAGTGTGTAATAGTTAACACCTGCTGTCTTCTGTCCATCCCTTTCTCCCTCCCTCTTGCCGTCTCCAGATCTTTTTCATCTTGAGTGCCAATAGACCTTGGTATGATCCAGGGGTGGGCTTCAAAATTTTTAGCAAGGGGTTCTCTGCCCGGTTACTGGGTGGGCATGGCCATGGTGGGCATGGCCTAGTTGGCCTATTGCACCATGGAGGGGTGCAGTTTATTTTACCTACATACTTTTTTGCCTTAAAATGTATTTTGGCTTCAAAGCTTCAAGACCAGCCACTCGTCTTCTGAGTGTGATTGATTATTATTATTATTTTAATTATATGCCAAGTTAGGGTCCCTTTGATATACTCTCTCCAAAGGGCTTCCAACCACAGTCAAAAATACAGCAAACAAATAAAAATAATGTTTAATGAGTGTGAACATCTGAAAATAGTATCCAACCTGATACTTTCACAAAAAAAAAATTTACAGAAAGGAAATAAGGATGGCTAACCCCATCCTTGAGGGGAGGGGGCTTTTGAAAAAATTAAGAAAACAATTTAACATCTTCAAGATAATCAGTTGGCATTTGCATTCTCAGTATAGAAGGAAGGGGTAAAGGAGCTTGGGATTTTCTCAATCAAGTCAGTGATATTTGGCATTCAGACAAACTGATCAGAATAGTTGCCAAAGCTTGAAGTTTAATCAGAAATATCTTCAGTTGGGTTCAGTCCCATATGACAATATTATAGGAGACAACCACTTAAAGCTGTCATAGGAAATTGCCCAAATAAATTTACTTACCGTGTTTCTCCAACAATACGGCCTCCCCCAATAGGAAGTCCCAGCATGCTTTGTAGGCATAAAATCAAATTAAGCCCCTCCCTCCAAAATTAAGGCCTATATTACACATGCGAAATGGGGGTAGAATGGTGGAGGGGGCTGGCCGTTGAGAAGTACTTTTGTTGCATACCCAGATATGTGCTGCCTGCATTGACCTCGGCGTTGGTGGGACCTTCGTATTGGGAGACCTTCCACCATTGCTTTACTTTCTCCCCAGGCTGCCGCGGCATTTAGAGCAACACCGTGGCATTTGCAGCAGCCATGCGCGGCCAGCCAGGGCTCATCCTGCAACCAGAGCCTGGCGGAGACACTCGGCTTCAGGCACTCCTGTTGCTGCCTTCCCTTTGCCTTCGAAGGCAAAGCCAGTTCTTTAAAAATGACACTCCCCTGCCCAAGAGGGCAGCCATCCCCACGTGGGAGCGAATCTCCCGGGCTGCAGCGCAAGATTGGCCCACCCAGGAGAAGCGCCTAGGCGCCATCCCTGCCTGGCACCGGGCAGAGCGTGAAGAGCTTTGCCTGGGGTGCCCAGCACAGCTAACAGGCAGGCCCTCCTGCCCGGCAGTGGAGCTCTCGCCAAGGCAGTGAGCGCCTCCCCGCCGGACCCTCTGCTCATCCCGCCAGAGCCGTGCGGGCTGGACAGAGCTGGGAAAGTGAGCCGCGGTTGCGTACCTACCTGACAACCGAAGAGCCAGGCTGACCTGAGCTTGGCTTCCTTCCCAAGTTCCTCAAAGCCCGAACCTGAGAGGCTGCCCGAGGCAATGATAGCGCCCACCCATCTGCAGACAGGGAGGTGAGGTGACAGCAGTGCCACTTCCCTGGACGGTGGAGAGAGCCCAAAGCCGCCCATCCTTTCCACCCCTCACCCAGCCCATCCCCATCCCCACGCATCTCCAAACACGCCGGCAGCTCCAAATGCTGCAGCGGCATAGGCATCGGCGCTCACTTAGCCTGCGCTGCATCCTCCTCCTAGCTGAGCACCAGCGTTGTTCTAAATGCCACGGCAGCATGGGGAGAAGGTAAAGCAACAGCAGAAGGTCTCCCGAGACAAAATGCCCCACCAACACCAAGGTCAACATCCAAGCCATCGCCACCCGCCCACCTGAGGTTGCAAGGGGAGGGGGGAATTAAGTCACCCCCAAAAAGACAGCCTAGCCATTTTTTCGGGGGTCAAAAAAAAATAAGGCCCGGCCTTATTCTGTGAGAAACACAGTATTTGTACACACAATATTTTTGTAAAGTCTGACCTCTCAATGCAATAATAGACTTTTTTTTTCATCCTTGGCAGAATTATAACTGCACTAAGATCACCACAAGATGGCAATGGTTATTCTCTCTCTCTTTGCTGCTGTCTACTGGTAATGAAGCATCACTACTCAGATACTGGAACCTGAGCTTTCTGGGAACTTTGGTATATAAGAACCATACTTGCCAATAGAGGCTACTGCATCAATGTTAAAAAAGTATCTTAATAACTTTAATGAAGTTTTTTTTTTTTTTAAATATTAGAGCCGTCCAGTTTAGGTGNAATATTAGAGCCGTCCAGTTTAGGTGAAGGCCTTGTACTTCCTGATTCTCACTGGAATCTTTCTAAATAATCTAAATCATGATGGTTCTTACTATAGGAGTCTCTTAAGACTATTCCTCTATAAGGGAGACCATTAAAATTTGAAAATGAAAAGGCAGGAAAGCATCAGGTGTTTGGTGCATTGTTGCATTTTTATTATCCAGAAAAGAAAATGTTAAGCCTCTTGTGACAAAATAGCTTGGGTAGCCTGGATGCCATGTACCTTAACAGCAGCAGTTTCAGGAAGCAAACGTTAGCGTCAGGCAGTAAAAAATCTTGGGCTGGTTGAAGAGGAGTAACTAATGACAAATGACAGACCCTTCTGTGGCTTTGTAAAGTTCTCTTGAGGAGATTTGCCTGACATTAACACTGTGTTTTGTTTATGTTTGCTGAAAACTTTTCGATTTACCCAGACCTTGTATTCTGCTTAAACCATAGCTATGCAGAAGCTGTGTTATTATTTTCTAAAATATGAAAATTGTGTAGGAAAAATCAACTAACAGAATCAACTAAAATGGTTGTGTAAAAAGTAAATTCAAGAAAATAATAAAATAAACCATGTTAGGATTCAAATTGTGCTTTTGTTTATATGTTTGTCTTCCAGAGAGATCAAATTGACTTCCAGATTCATGAACACAGAATTCTTGCACAAGATTGCAAAGATGATTAGTGAACTGGAAATTGAAGCATATAAAGAACAGTTGCAGGAATTAGATATGTCTACTTTAATGTGGGGGGGGGAGACTAGGGGTGATAGCAATATTCCAATATTTAAAGGGCTGCCCCAAAGAAGAACAGTCAAACCTATTCTCCAAAGGCAGGACAACAAGTAATGGATGGGAAGTAAACAGTGGTGGGATGATGCCAGTTCGTACTGGTTATAGCAAACTGGTAGCTCCCATGAGCAGTTGGCCCCACCCACCTGCCCCACCATTTCCTGTTCTATATTTCCTTGTTTTTTAGCTCAGCTGATTCACACAGCAAAGTGGATTGCCATGCCTCAGCTGTTTTACTCATTAGTGCTGACATAGAAGATATGTTTTTAAGCTTAAAATAGTGTGTGTGTGTGCAAACTGCACTCTCATAGAACCGATGGTAAAAAAAAAATTGAATCCCACCACTGGAACTTATCAAGGAGAGAACCAACACAGAAATAAGGAGAAATTTCCTGACACTTTGAACAATTAATAATCAGTGGAACAACTTGCCTTCAGGAGTTGTGGGTGTTTGAACACTGGAGGTTTTTAAGACGACATTGGACAATCCTTGGTCTGAAATGGTATAGTGTTTCCTGTTTGAGCAGGGCGTTGGACTAGAAGACCACCAAAGTCCTTTCCAACTCTGTTATTCTGTTACTTTGAAGCAAAATACTTTAGTGAAAAAGCTTACTTCTGGGTTGATGTACATAAGGTTTATGTGAAATGGCTTCAAACATTATCAAGTGTTCTCCCCACACCCCCCATGTGAATACTCATCTGAAACAAAAGCAACGTGTTTGGTTTAAGGAATGAACTGCCTTTTTTCCAGATTTCTCTATATATGAGTGATGACGTTGGTGAGAATATCTGGAATTTGGTCATGCGTAACATTGCCACTAATGCTACTGTGTATATTTCTTTCACCAAAAGGTATAGAAACTGAGGAGAGGGATGTCAAAGCATAGGACAATGGCACACTATAAAAATAAGGCTTTATTTCTCTGTCATTACAGTATCAGATCACTCAGCAAAAAGATGTTGATGTTTCTTCTTTTAAACATGATTATTTGTGTGGTCCTATCACCAAGATTAAATATAGGGCTAAATGAAAATGCTAGCGTGGCAGCAACTGAACTCTTTAAATTTATTTTGGAGGCCTCTTAAAAGAATGGAACAAAGATATATCTGATATGGTGTCATTGGCACCTGTAGCATATTATAGAATCACCAACATTGCAAAACTTGTGCAGAGATATCATTGCACAAATGTTATCTATATCCTTATGTCTGAGGGAAGTATACAAGTTGTAGAATTTGCCTTACAACACTATCATACCTATTTTGTCATTTCCACTCCTTGGTCCACTCATTCAGCACTTCCTCACCTGAAATTTTCAAGACATTCTGATGCATCTTGGCACTGATGATGTTATCTACATTGATAATAAAATGTCTGCAAAAAAACAACCAAGATTGGAGAGTTCCAAGGACCCCATAGTTCAACCCACATAGTTCTCTTCTATCGGTTTTCAAGATACAATATGCTGACAGGTAATATTTGTAAACAAGAAGGTGAAACTTGATTGCATGGTTTCAGCTGCCATATTAACTTTTTTTTACCATGGACAGCCTGGATAATACCTAATAATGTTGTATCATAATAGTTTGCATGAGTCAAATAGCTGGAGCAAATCAGTTTATTGGACCAAGACAATATGACAATGCAATAGCTGTGATGGCACAGTATTGCAAGCTAATTCTGCCAACTTGATCCTGCTCAGCTTGAGGTTGACTCAGCCTTCCATCTTTCCAAGGTTGGTAAAATGAGGAGCCATATTGTTGGGTCTGATATGCCACATTTGTAAACATCTCAGAAAGTGCTGTAAAGCACTATGGGGTGGTATATAAGTCTAAGCGCTGTTGACATTACAACAAAAAAGTTTTTCCTCTATGGCAGGATTCCATTGTTTTGTTCCATGAATGTTCATTGAAGGCAGCAAATGCATACATGGAAGAAGTAAATAACATCTCTTTCAAAAGTTCTGGATAAGTATCTTCAATTAGAGAATGAACATTGTTTTCAGCACATCTCTTAATTAAAGTTGGATGCAATTCCAGCATGAAGAACACAAGAACAAATGTTGAACTTCATTGTCCAGAAGTGTACAAATAAGCCATACTGCCAAAATTATTTCAATGTGTTTGAACTGAATGATTGGAAGGTAACCTGGATATAATCATTTTTCTCCCTGCCTACCAACACACACACACACACACAAACACAAACACACTTTTTTTCAAGCCCGTTCTGGACCAAGTTGCCTCAGTTCTAAAGCCTGTGTCTTTCAAAATGTATCAACAATCCTTTGCTTACTGCTGTGTTTTGTTTCTTCTTAGAGGAATTACTGCCCTCTTCTGGTTAAAACAAATGGCAATCATTTCTGAAAACCCACACATCATGAATTTAGGAGGGAAATGTGAATTTAATTAAAGTGAAACAATTGAGAGGGAAAGAAGAATTTGTTTCAGACCAAGTCATCCGAGGGCCTTCCTAGGATAATCGCATTATATCCAAGCAGCATGTTGAAACCCTTAAATCAAAAGCAAATACAATTCTTTCTAGAAAACAATAACTTAATCTCACCGCTGGTTTTATAACTCACAAAAGATTCCACAGAAGTTGCAAGCACACAAGGCTCCCTAGCAAAGAACAAAAATAAGCATCTCAACTTCATCGGATTAACCAAAAGAACATCAGAACAGACTGCTAAGAAAAGCTTGTTTATTTTATAAAAATGAAAAATATTGGTAGGATATCAGTATACAAAAACCTGAGATGTCTGGTTTTTAAAAGCTGCAGAATATTAGGTTAAGCTAAATTTCTTATTAAAAAGAGATTTTATCTCACAAACATCAAGGTTTATTTATTTATTTTTTATATATATATATATTATATATATATATATATATATATATAATTATATATATATATTATATATATATTATATTATATATAATATATTAATAAAACCCCCACAACAACCTGAAATGACGTGGGATAATACCCGAAGGAAGCCTAAAACAGCACAAATGTAAGTACCGCGAGAGCTTAAAAAACAAATATATATATCTTCTATATATATCTATATATAATCTATATAATATCTATATATATCTATATCTATATATAATCTGATAATCTATATATATCTATATCTATATAAGTATTCTATATAGTATCTATATATATGCTATATCTATATCTATTATGATATATATAATATAGTATATTATAGATAGATATAGATAGTAGATATAGATATAGATATAGATATAGATATAGATATAGATTAGTATAGAATAGATATAGTAATATAGATATAGATATAGATATAGATATAGATATAGATAGATATAGATAGATATAGATAGATATAGATAGATATATTATATACTCATCTCTTATATCAAACTTGATTGGATCCTCCAAAATCAAGAATGAAAACAATACCAGTGGATAAAACAACATAAAAACTGTATTGAAACTATTAAATCCATAAATATTTAAAACTTCCCAGCCTTAAGAAAGGAAAAAGTGGAAAGCTACTTCCAATTTCTTGGCCAAGGAAAACTGCAGGACTCACCTACGAATTAACAATGATTAGAGAGACAAAAGAAAGTACATCATATTTTATGTATTTATTTTAGGCAACTTGTTTTTAAAACTGCCCACGTTCACTTCTATATTAACAGATTAATGAACAGAGTTGGAAGGGAGCCTTGTTAGGTCATCTAGTCCAACCCCCACCCGCATCCAAGCAGAGAAACCCTAAGCATTTCTGACAAATGGTGTCCAGTCTTTCTGAAAGCTTCCAGTTGATATGAAGCTCCATAACCTCTGAAGGCAACCTTCTGTTCCATTGGTTGATTGTTCTCACTGTCAGAAAATTTCTCTTTATTTCTAGGCTGACTTCTTTCTCACTTGACAGTTTCCCTTCCATTATTCCTTGTCTTGGCCTTCTGTGCTTTGGAAATTAGCTTGATCCCATCCTCTCTGTGGCATGCCCTTCAGATATTAGTAACACGCTATACTGTCTTCCCCTGGTCTTCTCTCACTAGACTATGCCATGCCCAGTTCTTTTGCACTTTTCATCACGTATGTTTTTTAGCCTTCCCAGTTCCCTAATCATCTGTTTACTGCTTCTCTGCCCTTTTTCTCGAGCTCACTTCAAATCTTTTTCATAATGTGGTGAAAAACTGGATGGCAGTGACTCTAGATGTGGTTTTAAGGTAAGGCTTTAATAGAGTGGTAATTATTACCTTCACCTTGACTTGATTGGTATTCCCTCTTGATTGTATCCTTCTATATGACTCTAGGTAGCTTACAATGATAACAAAAAAATGCAAAATACACAATATGTATTATAAACAAAAAGAAAGCCACATAGTGGGGGGAAGAAAAAAGAAAAGCTGTGGGGATAAGGCATATATATTTACATATGCTTGTATATATACATACACACAAATAAGCATAATATCGCTAAGAAAATTTGGCCCAATCAGTTAAACATTTAAGCAAGCTACAAGAAAGAAATGGTTGATACTCTCTGATATGCAATTCTAATAGATATTCTATTGATCAGCTTACATGCCACCTTATAATGCAAATGCATTGTGTAAAATATTTATAAAATTTTTCCAATAAGTTCCTTAAATAACTCTTCTAAATTTAGACTTTATATTGGATTTCCTCTCTTTTTCTCAAACAGAACCAATACACAGAGATAGGCTTACATTAAATAACATCAAGTAATAGTCACGTTGAAAGACTTGTAACAGGCCATAGACAGATTAAAACAAAAAATTTACAAAAATGATTAATCACAATTTTCAAAATTAATTGCTGTATAAAGGCGTGAATAATCTTCCACCAAAATCTCAGAAACATGTATGAAAGAATTATGGATTTACCTTCCTGCATACAATTTTATTTATTTAGAAAGAGTGTATATATAGTGGCTTCAAAATAACACCTTCTAAACCACATAAATATCTCAAAACATAAATATCTCACATACCATAACCCAGATGTTATAACCTATATTGTTGTTTTTTTCTTATCAGTTTCCTTTTACTGCTTTATGCATGTACTTAGAAGGGCTTGGTGGGCTTAACAAGAAACAGCAAATTAGGAAGTTATGGAATAGCATTGCCAGCAACATTGGCAAAAATGTTTTAACTCAAACACCAATTATTGAAATGTGGAAAAGAAAAAGGCATTTATTTTCATAAGGTGGATCATGCCAGGAAGTGAAAAAATATTGGAATACAATGAGATAATTGATAGAAGAAATTATGAATCAGCAAATTGAATTTAATCTGGAAAACTTTTTTGTTAGGTATAATAACACAAAAATGCAATAAACACAAACACACACACACAGTACACATATGTGTGTGTTGTGTGTCTGTTCAGCTTCCCTCGATATTATCCACGCATTGTAGTGCTGTTAAAGTTGTAGCAACGTTTCACAAGGATCTCATCTGCCATCATCAGGCTTACTGTGAATGGATGTGGGTCTCAACTAGCTTTTGGTTTCAAAATTCGAGCTGCCTACTTCTGATTGGCTGGGAAGTTTTGGTCTGTGTTCACTGGACTTGAAGTTTGATGATTGGGTGTTTTTCTGGTTCTTCTGTCTGTTTTTTGGCTTTTGATTGGCTGGCAACACTCTTTCCTGTGTTTGGAGGCTTTCAGTGCAGCTTGGCTTCCGTGTGAAAGGAATGTCTTGCTATCCATTAGGAAGCCTAGGTTTCAGCCTGGGTGCCTGGTGGGGGGTGTTGAGTTGGAGGCATCAAGAGGGAGTCCTGTTGTTGCTCAGGTGTTTGTCTGTTTGTGGTGGGTGAAGATCTTTCTATTTGAAGAGTGCAGGTTCCAAATGATTGACAGTCTGCTGGAATCATCTTCTTCTATCATGCTTTCAGGTCTTTTTCATATCTCTATGCTTCTCTGATGATTCGTGGTTGGATTTTCTATAGTGGCTGGGGTTTTAGTGCCATTGAAGTTGATGTTGTGACTGTTGGTTTTCATGTGTTGGATAGTGAGGAGGTGTGGTTCCAGCTTTTTTACTGTATTTTTGTGTTCATCTAGGGAGGTACTTATTCTTCTATTGGTCTGTCCCAATGTATGTGGCGGCATGATGGGTACAGGGAACTTCATATATCCTTGGTTTTCAGGTCAATTTTGTCTTTGGGGTTTTCTAAGGATGGCTGCTAATTTTTTTTGTCCTGTTTTGAGGCAGTCCTTGATGTGATGCCTGTGTAGTATCTTACTGATTTTAATCTGTAGTACCTCTATGTAAGGGCAGGATAGCTGTTCCATTAGGTTCTATTGTTCTTCATAGGTCTCTGGTATGTCTTGGTGTTTTTTGTGGATCAAGTTGGTGATTTTGTTTTTTTGAAGCCATTGGCTGTGCAATAACTATCATCAGGTGCTAGTTCAGTATTTATATGTGTCTTGTCTGCCAGGCGTTTGGTTCTGGTAATTCGTGTTTTCCCACGGAATTTATCTGTGGCTGGGTGTGGTGGGATTGGGCGTTGAGGTAAGCAGTTGGTGTTGTGTTTTCTTCTGGTATATGGTGTGTCCAGTGTTGCCATCTCCTCTTTTGTAGATTAGTACATCTGGATGGTAGTTGTTTTTTTTTTCCGTTTTCCAATGATGAACTTGATTTTGGGGTGTGTGCTGTTAGGGTGTGTTAGGAATATTGTTTAAGGTTTTCTTTTCCATGGGGCCAAATCACAAATGTTTTCATCGATGTATCTTAGCCATAGTTTGGGTTTGTGGGTGGCATTAGCCAGGGCTTCTGGATTCAATTCTTCCATGAACAGGTTTGCAATGACGGGTGACAGTAGTGATCCCATAGGGGCCTCCTTTCAATTTGCTTGTAATCTTTGTTCCCTATATATGAAATATGTGTTGTTAGGCAGTGTTCTGTTAGTTCCAGATGTCTTTAAGCTTGATTGGTATTTATTTTTGATGATTTCAAGAGTTTCTTTTATCGGGACTTGAAGTTGAATAGTGAAACCGTTGAAACTTACAAGCAGATCTTCTTGTCCGTGTAGATCTTTGAATTTCTTAAGAGTGGTATGAGTTTTGTACATATGAAGCTGCGTTTCAGCATGGGGTTGTAGTTGTTTTGCTAAATATTTAGCTACGTTTGTAATGGTGCTCCTATGAGCTGACTATGGTCTGAGCAGGTATGCTCTTTGTGTATTTTTGGGAGCCGTATAATTGGGGCACCTAGAAGATTTTCTCTTGGGATGATCGTCTGTTGGATTTCTTCTTTGCTTATGTGGCTGGTTATAATTTTCTTCTTGGTTAATTTTTCTAGATAATGTGGTCTGGGTCTGTGTTTATAAGTTATGTGTTTAAAAAAGCTGGAACACACTCCTCACTAGTCCACACATGATAGCCAACAGGTCCACAACATCAATTCAATAGCACTAAAACCCTGCCACTATAGAAAACCCAGCCACAGAATCATCAAGAGAAGCCATAAGAGATTGAAAAAAGACCTGAAAGCGAATAGAAGAGATGATTCCACCAGACTGGCAATCAATTTTGGAAGCCGCACTCTCAAATAGAAAAATCTCCACACCACAAACCAGGCAAACACCTGAGCACAAACAGACTCCCTCTGGATAACTCCAACTCAACACCCCCCACCAGGCCACACAGGTGAACCGGCTTCCTAATGGATAGCAGCCGTCCCTTTTCAACACGAACCAAGCTGCACTGAAAGCTTCCAACACAGGAAACAGAGAAGTTGCCAGCCAATCAAAAGCCACAAAACAGACAGAAGAAACCAGAAAACACCAATCAATCAAACTCCACGTCCCCAGTGACACAAGACCTAGACTCCAGCCAATAGAATAGGCCAGCCTCGAATTTGAAAACCAGAGCGTGGACCCACATCCATACAGAAGCTGATTTGATGGCAGATGATATTCTGCTGAAACGTTGCAACAATTTAACAGACTACATTGAACGTGGGATAATACCCGAGGGAAGCTGAACAGCATATATATACTTAATGAATGCAGTTAGCTTCCTTCAGGTATTTATCCACGTCATTGGTAGTGCTTTTAAAAGTTGTAGCAAACGTTTCAGGCAGAATCTCATCTGCCATCCAATAGGCTTCTGTATTGAAGTTTTGTATGTGGGTACCGACAGCACTAACAATGACATGGGATAAACCCGAAGGAAGCTGAACAGCACACACACCACACAACGACACACACTACACACACACATATACAACACAAAATGTAAAGTAACCCCGCGAGAGCTTAAAAAAACAATATATAATATATAATAACATATACATATATAATAGATATTAAATGTTACATATACTAACAACTGCAAGGATCTCGTACGCATAACTCGGAAGGGAAAAGGGTTCCCCGGAAGCTTGGTAATAAAAAAATAATAGATTGTTAGAGATGAACAGACTAATGATGAAAATAAAGACAGAGAAGATTCAATTTATTATAGGGCCTGGGATGCCTGGTATGAGTGGTTTAGAAATAAAAAGAAAATAAAATGGCAATTAGAAAAAGAATGAGGGAATCTGTAAATATGTAAATATACCATGGAGAAGATTGATATGGAAGGATAAAAGATATTGATTTATAGTAAGAGTAAGATGGAATGGTAAAGGAATAAGTAAATACATATGCTGAAAAATGTGAGGAGATGCAAAAGATGTCTTGATGTTGATAACAATGTATAAAGTTTTTATTTTATGTTTTTAAAATTTGAAAACTTTATAAAATTTATTTAAAAATAAAAATGCAGCCTTTTTTCACCTTAGAAGGTCACACATAGATGAAGGCTTTCATTAAACTGGAGCTTGCACAAAAACTGCATTTGTGTCTTGGGCTTCAATCACTTAGAAAGAAAATTGATGTTGTTCTTGTTGCTGTTAGGAAAAAGGCAGGAACAAGGCCAGTCCTGCCATACAGATTGGGTGCTACAGGCTGCTCTTGCTAGATTTTATAAGGGAGGGGGGTGATTACAGTTTTACTGATAAATTAGAGCAATCAACTAGTTCAGCCATGAGTGTTTTTATGCCTTCAGATCATTGGTCTTGGAAAGCACACGAATAACTCAAAGCAATACAGTATTGTTAGGTAGGCCTGTCACACAAAACAGTTGCTGGTAAAAGTAGAAGATATGTAAGACCATGAACAAGATGACTGAAATCTTATGGAAGAGAATTTTCCAATGGACCTTTGCTGACTATGTTAAATTCTACCCTAAATTCTTCATTCAGCACTTCACCTTTAACTTTTTTTCTGGCACCTGCCTAACATTATATAGGGGTATTTTCCTAGTTGGTAGACCACAATTATGAATTTCCAGGCAACGTGACCCAAAGAGTATCTGAGGTAGGAGAGATGATTATTGTCAAAAGTGTTCAGATGGCAACAAGGACCATATATATAGTTGAAGCTCCAGCCCTTTTCACATATATCCAGGGCTGGGCTGCTGGGGATTCGCAGGGGTTTGGGAGAGTCCCTAGCTAAGATTCTTCACAGTTTGGAGAACCCCCAAATCCCACTCCTAACTGGCCACGTTCATGCCACCCTGCCCCTTCCAGGAGTCCCCACGTGGCCCCTTTTGGATGCAGATAAGTGCAGGGCGCACATGGAGACTCAGAGAGGGTGAAAAATGGACCTCCTGGAAGTTAAGGAAGGCTGGAAATGAGCCCATTTCTGGCTTCCAGAGAGCTTCCAGAGGCTGAGGAGGCTGTTTTCATCCTCCTGGAAGAAAAACCTCTGGAGTCCAGGGAGGGCAAAAACAACCCCCCACTGCCATGGTATAGGAGGCCTACTAGTCCATGCCCACCATGGCCAAGCCCACCCAGCAACTAGCCAGAGAACCCTTTGCTAAACATTTTGAAGCCCACACCTACACATATCCCCATGGATGTTCCTGGTCTGTGGTCTTCAAACTAGCTAGCTGATTCTAAGAACTGTAGTCCCATTCTCATTCTAGTCCATCTGAGGATAGTACATGGGGAAAGGATATTTGTTAAACAATCCAATTGTCTGGGGAAAGATTTCCATGACTTTCTATTGGCTGGTCAGATCAGAACATCAGAAACAACCCAATCTTTTTTTCGTGGAAAAATCTTGAAAAACAACCACACTTGTTTCATGAAGGAAAACATTCATTCAGGTTAAACATCAAGCTTCTGGTTGAAACAATTCCAGAGCTTTCTATGATTTCTTTGAGCATCTGGAATATCATTGAATTCATCAAGCAACATGTCTTTTTGGACATTCCTGAAACTGTGCAACTGGATTGACCTTTGTACAGAAGATAGAAGACCAAGTCTACTGTCTGAGGCCAAAGGGTGAGGTGAGTTTTGACAAATATCTAGTCATTCTAGAGTCCCGTTTTTCCACAAACTTTGCTGTTGAGGGTTTAGCATGTATTGTAACCTGATTCCTTGCATATGAGAGTAGGATTATAGGCCATCAGAAATGCAAAGTTGCTCCTGGAATCAGAAGCTTTATGCAAGGGACTTTCCTACAGAAAGGAGCTCATTTTGGTTCAGTCTGACTCAGTTTGCCAATTGGGCAAATAAAAATTTGCCTAGAAAGTCTTAAAATGTTCACGCACATAGCCTTTCTCTACGTACTTTTTCTGTTAAATGTGTGTTGCTTCCTGTGAATTTGTTTCTTTGTTTGTTGTTTGGTAGTTTTGAGTTGTACATCTTATAACAAAGCTCTAAAAACTGCAGATTTTGATATGCATGTAGAATCCAGTTGTTATCTACGTTTAAGGTAAGAACTGGAGTCATTTTTATACCTCAAAGCCAAATATGTTTGTATTTGTTCCTATATGTGTTCTCTCTCTCTCTCTCTCTCTCTCTCTCTCTCTCTCTCTCTCNAGTAATTTCTATCTACTTCCAGCCAGAAGGAAGGGAGGGAGGGAGGGAGGGAGGGAAGGAGGAAGGAAGGAGGAGGGAGGGGAGGGAGAGAGAAGGAGGGAGAGAGAGAGAGAGAGAGAGAGAGAGAGAGAGAGAAGGAAGGAAGGAAAGAAAAAGAAAGAAAAAGAAAGAAAAAAGAAAGAGAAAGAAAGAAAGAAAGAAAGAAAGAAAGAAAGAAAGAAAGAAAGAAAGAAAGAAAGAAAGAAAGAAAGAAAGAAAGAAGCAATGACATCATGATATGAAGTAAGATCCAGCAAAAAGGAGATGTTTTGGTGGGAGACTGCTTTTTCTTGGAATATTCCCATCTCTCTAATGGCATATGAGCAAATTGAGCTGAATGCACTTAACATGGCAATTTTCCTTGACAATATTAATTTCTACTATCCCAAGAAGATATGAACTACAAAAGGAAACTGAGCCTTTTTTTACCTAAGATACAAATTCTCTCTATATAATATATCTTTTCCCATCTATTCCTGCAAAAGGAATAAAACCAGGGAAGATAGATGATAGATAGATAGCTGATAGCTAGCTAACTAGACAGACAGATGATAGATAGATAGATAGACAGATAGATAGATAGATAGATAGATAGATAGATAGATAGATAGATAGATAGATAGATAAGCAGATAGCAGGCAGGCAGGCAGATTGATATGTATAAACTTTCATAGCCTTTTTTCTTAAAATGGCTGGCATTTCTTTGATTTCAAAACAACTCCTCTTGCTTTGATTTCAGTGAAGAAAAATGTATAGCTGGCATTGTAAAATAAACACAGATATCCACTAAAAAGAAGTGCCAAAGAATTACTGAAAGACAAAGCAAATTACTTTCCAATAAATGAATACCTTATACTGAAACTGGGCAGCCTGATCAAGAGAATCCTCAATGTCCAAACCAAGGAAGGTCAAATCACAAAAAGAACAGTGCACCTATCCTCCTCTGATTCTATGTAATGTATGTTCAAAAACACACAAGTACAATAGCAATAGCACTTAGGTTTATATACCTCTT
Source organism: Laticauda laticaudata (assembly GCA_004320025.1). Classification (NCBI taxonomy): domain Eukaryota; kingdom Metazoa; phylum Chordata; class Lepidosauria; order Squamata; family Elapidae; genus Laticauda; species Laticauda laticaudata. The sequence continues at coordinate 26,132 of BHFT01032392.1, forward strand.
CACAGTGCTTTACATCCCTCTCTAAGAGGTTTACAGCATAATTGTTCCCAACAATCTGGGTCCTCATTTTACCAACCTTGGAAGGATGGAAGGCTGAGTCAACCTTGAGCCTGCTGAGATTTGAACTGCCAAATTGCAGCCAGCTGGCAGTCAGCAGAAATAGCCTGCCATGCCACACCACTGCAGCTCTTTATTTTTATTTATGTATTTATTTATTTATTTATTTTATTTGTCAATCGCTTACAAGATAACAGGTATAAGTATAAACATAGTTATGAATACAAGAGATGGATACTGTTTTGTTTGAAAACACACGAGGTAGACCGGGTTCCAACAACAAAAGGTTTTATTCAAACAGTAGTCAGAATAGGAACAGCTTTGGCTGCAGCCGCAGCAGCCTTTTATACAGGCTGGCCTGCTTGCTTTCAGCCTATGGCATTTCTTTAAAATTGCCGCCTTCAGCAGCTCTTTGGATTGGTTTCCTACTAGGATTCAACCACTTGCATATAGAACAGATACGTATAAGAAAAATAGAAAGAAATAATAGGACAGGGATGGTAGGCACGATTGGTGTACTTAGGAAAGGGGTGAGGTCAATAGTAGACAGTCTAAGGTTAAAGTTTTTGGGGTTTGGGGAAGAAACCAGGTTATCACTTGGATGGGAGACCACAATAGATAGATTATGTTAAAGTATCAGTGCTTCTACTTAGAGTTGGAAGTCAGTTATCCAAAAACAAGTACTGGGGTCAAACTTGACCCAAAGGAGTTTCATAACTGGATCCTCAGCTCCAGAAGAAGTCCTTTTGTTTGGTCTCAAAGAGACCCCATTCAGACTTCTCCCAAATTCTGGAGTTGCTAACAGAATTCTGCGCCACTCACTCAATTGTTTATAATGGGAAAATACTTGTTGATACTTAAAACATATTTGTTTTTCATCAGAAGAGGATGACCAATGAAAATAGAATATTCAGATGGGATTTACTTCTAAAGGAATTAATTGAGTCTCACGTTACACATGTTTGTAATAATAGCTTGTTCATGCCACTTTTTCAAAGTTCCCTTTTATTCCCTCGCATTTCTTTTCTCCATTCTCTATTATTCATCAGCCCAATATACCAACGTGTAAATACTCACACACTTTTCAAGTTATAGGATCAAACCTGTAAAGTAGCAAAATGGAATACTGGTTTATCAATGGGAAGAGAGAGAGATTGAAATTAATAATGGCAATAATCTTGAGGTGACTGTTTCTGTTTTAAATGCTCATTTTAAAATAGTTATATTTCTTTTATAGCAGTATGAAGCATTATAATGCTGTAATATAATAAGTTTGAATTTCTACATTTGAAAATGTGAGTATCCAAACATATTCAAAAGAGAAACATCCCCATTTTTTCATGTTATTTCAATAACTCAGCTCCTACATGTCAATTTTACAATATCCAATGATATTTCTCTGGATTTATGGATATGATTGTCAATAATTAATAGTGTTCTGAAATAGAGCAATTTTATTATTGTATTGTGATGTGTTATGTTGTGTTGTATTGCATTGCATTGCATTGTATTGTATTTACTGTATTTATTGCAAAAGGAAATGGAATAACTGGAGGTAACTACATTAAGTTTATCTTTCAAATACATTTGAGGAGTTAATGTTCCTTAATATTATCATAACATTTTTTCTCCATTAGTATGCGTTCATACGGAATAAACTCACCATTTTCAACAGTATTACGAAATTGCTATTACAGCTTGTTGTAATCTAATTCATGATGTTAAAACACTAACTTAGCCCTTCCATCTTTGAAGTAATATTTTAATTAAAAGTGTTGCAGTTTCCATTTATCAGAGCTATCTTTGAAGACACAGATCCAAATTTAGGAAACACGGTTAGATATATTATGCTCTGTTATCTTAAAAGATTTGAACATATGAATACTAAATATTTTCTATTTCCTTTCTGATCCACAGCATTTCATAACTTTCCAAATTAATTAACCACATTTTCCTTTAATCTAAAAAAACTTATTTTTGCAGCTATACAACCTGTTTAAATAAATACTCAAGACAACTAACAGAAAAATTTAAAAGTATAAAATATTATAATTTAACTGCCAGTAGAACTAAAATCAAGTGACAATTAAAAACCTGGCAAAATAGTTGGGTCTTTACAGATTTTCTAAAGGTGGAGAAAATAGGGACTAAACATGGCTGTGAAGAAAATACTTTCCACGTTCTCAGAATAATACAGGACAAAATATGTTAATGGATCTTCAGACAGTCTGCCCTTAAGTAATACATAACTTTAAATATCAATAGCAACTGTTTAACTTATGTGCTATATCTGACATTGGTTAAAAACCTAGCTATTTGAAAATCAGAATATAAAACTATTTGTTGCCTTCACCCAACATGTTTAACTCTTGAATTAACCCCTGTTCTATGTTCACACAATATTTTTATTATAATTTTTTACTTCTAGCAACCACCTAGATATATTTTCATATGACAGTTTCTTTTAAGTCTTCCAGTTATTTTGAGCCCGGTCATTTGTACCATGAATAGTGACTATGATTTTATTGATTTGATGATCCATCAGCTTGTTTTCTTGACTAGTCATAGTATTCACAAATTTCAAACTCATCAATAGTCTTCCAATCCTGCTTCTTTAAAGTCCAACTTTCACTTCCATAGAGTGTCACTTCCATAGAGTGCAACAGAGAACATCATTGTCTACATAATTTTGACCTTTGCATATCATGCCATTCGAATATTGTTTCTGAGGCCTTCATGGCTGCACTATATAAATTGAACATATGGATATGCTCTCATGGCACATTCAACAACAACAAGAAGTCAAGATTAACATCAATTTCAGCACGTTGTACCAATAGCTGCTATGTTTTCATGTTCCCTAAATAAAAATGTTGGGTGATAACAGGCCACTGTTTACATTTTGATATATTTTGGAATCATGTCAGTCCTACATATTATTTGTTCATTCAAACACTTTTGATCTCCAGTGGGTCATGAATGTACAAGGATGGATACTTTGGAAAGTCATGTTCCCTGCATTGCAATTATCACATCAGATGTTAAACACATTTCAGAAACTTTTACTTGCACTGTTTGAAATTTATCTGTTTATAGGAACTGTTTCATTCTTTATTGCAAAACCATATTTTGTGAATCTCCTATCTGAACATCCATTTGTATTTTGCATCAATTTGCAGACTTTTGATTTTCAGCCAAAACACACTGTTTTTGTTGATTGTGGGCTGATTTGAGGAACTGGGTACAATTAGTAATGTTTGTTTGAAATCTATGCCAAATAAAAGGAATTTTCTTCTTCCTTCTATTACCAAACTAAACATGACCTAGAATTCCATATTCATCTTTCCTATAAATTTTCTTAAAGTTTATCTGATTTATTTTCCACATTTTCTCCAGGAACTCAAAATGGAGATCCTCTTTCTTTAATCCCTCAGCAATAATCTTCTGTGATAAACTGATCTGGGTCAAAGTTGATCTGGAGAGACATTGAAATTCATAATGGCAATAGTCCTTGAAATGACTGTTTTTGTTTTAAATGTCCATTTTAAATAGTTATATTTCTTTTATAACAGTATGAAGCATTATAATGCTGTAATATGATAAGTTTGAATTTCTTCTACATTTGAAAATTTGGGTATCCAAACACACTCAAATCCAAAATTATCCAGTGAGTTTTAATGAAACTTATTGAAGTTTTCCCTACTCCTAGTCCATCTCCCTAAGCATTTTAAAGTATCTTTGGAGGCTGAAAATGGACAGTGGAACATACTGATCAAATCTTTATTTTCTCTCTTTGGTTGTTTTAAAGCTACATTAACTTCAAAAGAGAGACAGTGATCCCTACTTTTTCCCATTAGAGTTGAAGGACAGGAGAGGGAAGGAAAAAAACAAAGAAAATTAAGTTATCCTTTCCCTTCTTCCTGTCTGATTTAATGTCTATAAATGCTTTTTACAATCTACAGATGGTTTGACCCTTGAAAAATCCAACAATGCATAATTTGCCATTTGATTGGACTGAGATAGGACTGCCATTTGCCCTACCTCATGGTCATCTAATTGAATTATTTGCTTGCTTGTTTATTTATGTATTAAATTTATATTTGTGAGGGAATGTAGTCTGGATTCCCAGGAGAGAGGGGTCTGCTTTCCAGAGAACAAAGAAGCAGCTAAGTTTAGAATGCTTGGATGGCAGGAAGAGGGTTAAAATGGCTCCTTCCTATCTGTCTATGGGGATTCTCAGTCATCCAGGTCATAGTTGTCTTTTCAAGAGGCAACTGGACTTTCTGGTTTTTCTTTGAAGGCATTTCGCTCATCATCCAAGAAGTTTCTTCAGCTCTGACTGGACGGTAAGGAGGTGGAGAAGTGAAATGCCTTCAAAGAAAAACCAGAAAGTCTAATTGCCTCTTGAAAAAGCACTTTGGGGACTTCTTCCTCAGTATTTCCAGAGTATAACTGTAGTTAGGAAATAGTTGCTATAGTCTGGCAAGATTCTGTCTATAGGTAAAGAACAATAAAGCAAATAACTCCACATGCCATTCTTGGGGATGTGACAATATTATATCTTGTACTTTTTTTGTTTGACTGAATCTTCAAGGAAGAAATAGTACATTAAAAAATGCAAAAATACTAAAACTTTGAACAAAACAAAAAGCAATAACAAAACCCTCATAAAGTAATAACACTTTATGTTTTACAGTGATGTAATTATTATATTTTTGCCCACATCCCATCAATGAGGAGGTACATGCAAGGTATCAACACATATCTGGTATGCATATCTGAGTAAAAATGATCCAAACAATGTACAAACTATATCAACAATGTGTAGACTAGGAGGAAATGCTTCCAAGATGGTAAATGTTGGAATAAACAATCTCAGAAATGTTGTACATACTTTCATGCTGACTTTTGAGGTAACAAATTGTGATGTAATACAGAACCCAGCTGAAATTAACTTAATGTTAGAAAAGTGAGAAACTAAGTAAAACCAAGAGATACTTAATCCAAATCTCAGTTTCTAAGGCATTCTGCATCATTACTTTTTTCCCCCCTCCTAATGTGATTATGAGAGATAGTGCATAAAGCAGGAGATTTGTTTCCTCTTTATTGCAATTCTGCACAACTGTAAATAGGTAATAATATATGATGTGACATTCAATACAGGTAGTTATTGACTTACAACAGGAACTTTTGTAACTTTACAGGAACTTTACAGGAACAGCTTGTCCAGTTTAGTGAAGAAAAGGACAAGGGGAGACATGATAGCAGTCTTCCAATATTTGAGGGGCTGCCACAGAGAGGAAAACTCTAGAAAAAGTACAGAGAAGAGCAGCCGGGATGATAAGGGGATTGGAGACTAAAACATATGAAGAATGGTTACAGGTACTGAGCTTGGCTAGTCTAGTAAAGAGAAGGACCAGGGGAGACATGATAGCAGTCTTTCAATATTTGAGGGGCTGACACAAAGAGGAAGGGATCAAGTTATTTTCCAAAGCACCTGTAGGCCAGACAAGGAATAATGGATGGAAACTGAACAATGAGAGATTTAACCTGGAAATAAGGAGAAATTTCCTGACAGTGAGAACAATCAACCAATGGAACAGCTTGCTCTTGGAAGTTGTGGGAGCGCCATCACTTGAGACTTTCAANATTTCCTGACAGTGAGAACAATCAACCAATGGAACAGCTTGCTCTTGGAAGTTGTGGGAGCGCCATCACTTGAGACTTTCAAGAAGAGATTGGATTGCCATTTGTCAGAAATGGGGTAGGGTCTCCCGCTTGGATGGGGGGTTGGACTAGATGACCTACAAGGCCCCTTCCAACTCTGATTATCTGTTATCAATCTGTTATCAGTTCATGTAGTGACCATTTGAAGTTACAACATCACTGAAAAAAGTGGCATATGACCATTGCAGCATCCCCATGGTCACCTGGCTTATATTTGGACACTTGACAACTGATTCATATTTATGACAGTTGCAGTATCCTGGGGTAATGAAACCCCCTTTTGCAATCTTTTGACAAGGAGAGTCAATGGGGAAGCCAGATTCACTTCATGGCTATATTACTAATTTAATAATATCAGGGATTCATTTAACAGCCGAGGCAAGAAAAGTCATAAATGGGGCAAAACTCACTGAGCAAATGTCTCACTGAGCAACATAAACTTAAGGCTTGATTTTGGTCATAAGTCAAGGGCTTATTTCCAGAAGAAACTCTGTTTTGGTATTGGTTTGATTTTTGGCATCTGACAAACCATAGAAAAGTTATTTTTAACAGATAGACAGATAGAAAGAAAGAAAGAAAGAAAGAAAGAAAGAAAGAAAGAAAGAAAGAAAGAAAGAAAGATAGATAGATAGATAGATAGATAGATAATAGGACTTAGATAGTACGATAGATAGATAGAGAGTGATGAGTGAGTGAGTGAGTGAGTTGAGTGAGTGAGTGAGTGAGTGAGTGGAGTGAACAGAATTGGAAGGGACCTTGGAGGTCTTCTTGTCCAACCCCCTGCTCAGGCAGGAATCTGATACAAATGGCTTGTTCCAATCCTTTCTTAAAAACCTCCACTGTGTGGAGCATTCACAGGCTTCTGGGGCAAGTTGTACACTCTCGAGAACTGTCTCTGTCAGCGAAAATTCTCCTTACGTTCTCGGTTGCTTCTCTCCTTCATATATAATATATATATATAGTATTATAATATATATATTATATGATTATATACTATATATATCATATATATATATATATATATATATATAATATATATAATATTATATTATATTATATATATACTATTACAATTATATTAATATATATATATATTATATATATATATATATATATATATATACTTATATAATATATATATATATTTGTTTTCTGAGTTTTCGCGCGAGTATTTGTATGTGGATCTTTGGTTATTCGGGTTTTCTCCCGCGTAGAATTCTCCCGCCAATTCTACGCGGAGAAAACCCGAATAACCAAAGATCCAGTATAAATGATATTATATGTGTGTGTGTGTTGTGTGTGTTGTGTGTGCGTGTGAGCTGCTTCAGCTTCCTTTGGTATTATCCCACGTCATTGGAGTGCTTTCAAAATTGTAGCAACATTTCGCAGAATCTCATCTGCCATCATCAGGCTTCTGTATGGATGTGGGTCTTACAGCTTCTTGGTTTCAAATTCGAGGCTGGCCTTCTCTGATTGGGCTGGGAGTTTTGGTCTGTTGTCATTGGACTTGGAGTTTTGATTGTGTGTTTCTGGTTTCTTCTGTCTGTTTTGTGGCTTTGATTGGCTTGCAACACTTCTGTTCCTGTGTTGGAGGCTTTCAGTGCAGCTTGGCTTTGTGTGAAAGGGACGGCTGCTATCCATCAGGAAGCCAGGTTTCACCTGGGTTGCCTCGGTGGGGGGTGTTCGAGTTGGAGGCATCAGAGGGAGTCTGTTTGTGCTCAGGTGTTTGCTTGGTTTGTCGTGTGGAGATCTTTCTATTTGAGAGTGCAGGCTTCCAAATGATTGACAGTCTGCTGGAAATCAATTTATATAACAAACGTTATATATATGTGTGTCTATGTGTGTGTGTGTGTGTGTGTTGTGTGCTGTTCAGCTTCCTTCTGGTATTATCCCACGTCATTGTAGGTGCTTTTAAAGTTGTTAGCAACATTTCAGCAGAATTTCATCTGCCATCATCAGGCTTCTGTAAATGGTTCTGATGGCAGATGAGATTTCTCCATACAGAAGCCTGATGATGGCAGATGAGATTCTGCTGAAACGTTGCTAACAAACTTCTTAAAGCACTACAATGACGTGGATAATACCTGAAAGGGAAGCTGAACAGCACACATGTAACATACCCGGAAAACATATATATATGTTTCCTGAGGTTTTCACGAGTATTTGTATGTGGAACCTTTGGATTCGGGTTTTCTCCCAGTAGAATTGAAGAACACCCACCATGAAATGTGGCCACGAACACGAACACCGAAGCCAACAACAAGATTCACAGCTCACCAGCTCAAATCCCCCAGCACTAAAGACTAACCTGGAGCACAGCCAGGCCCCCACCTAAGCAGAACACACCCCCAGCCAATCAGAACCACAGCCAACCCCCCTACCAATCAGAACACAGCCAAACCCCCACCCAATCAAGTCACACCCCACTAGCAGTTTAAAAGGAAGAAGAGCTGCAAGCTCACATTACTCTGAGAAAGCACAGAGCTGAAAGAACAAACCTTGAAGATGCATGAATGAGACTTCATTGGAAACGTGCCTAGATACTTCCAATTCTACGCGGGAGAAAACCCGAATAACCAAAGATCCATATATATATATATATAATATATTTTGTTTTCTGAGGTTTTCACAATTAGTTGTAATGTGGACCTTTGGTTATTCGGGTTTTTCTCCCGCGTAGAATTGGAAGTATTTAAGGCAATGTTTCGCTGAAGTCTCATTCATCATCTTCAGGCTTGGTTCTTCAGCTCTGTCTTCTCAGAGTAAGAGAAGCACAGAGCTGAAGAGAAACAAGCCTGAAGATGATGAATGAGACTTTCATCGAAAACATTGCCTAGATACCTCCAATTCTACGTGGGAGAAAACCCGAATAACCAAAATCCATATATATATATATGGGATAATACCCCGAGGAAGCTAAAACAGCGACAAATATATATAAAAATATTATAAAAAAATAAAAAAAAATAAAAAAACAAATATATATATATATATTGTTTTTTAAGCTCTCGAGGGTACTTACATTTGTGCTGTTTAGCTTCCTTCAGTGTATTATCCACGTCATTGTAGTTCTGTTAAAGTGTAGCAACGTTTCGAGCAGATCTCATCTGCCATCATCAGGCTTCGTGTGGATGTGTGTCTCACAGTTCCTCTGTTTCAAATTTGAGGCTGGCTGATTCTGATTGGCTATTAGCCTTGGTCTGTGTTCATTGACTTGGAGTTTGATTGATTTGGTGTTTCTGGTTTCTTCTGTCTGTTTTGTGGCTTGATTGGCTGGCATACTCTGTTCTTGTGTTGGAGGCTTTCAATGCAGCTTGGCTCCGTGTGAAAGGACGGCGCTATTCATCAGCAAGCTGCTATTCATTAGCAAGCTGTGGGTTTCACCTGGGCTGCGTGGGGTTTGAGTTGGAGTTACAAACCCTGAAAAATAATTAACAGCATAATAATACTCCCAGCAGACAAAGGAAATGTCCACAGTAGTAATGGATAGAAAAGACTATTGAAACAAAATTGACAGACTACCGCAAGACTCCACATACAAATCTATAAACACAGACCCAACCACATATCTAGAAAAATTAACCAAAAATGAAAATTTATAACTAGCCCATAAGCAAAGAATCCAACATGATCATCCCAAGAGAAAAATCCTTCTAGATCCCCAAATTATATGGCCTCCCCAAAAACACAAGAAGGCATACCCTCAGACCCATAGTCAGCTCCATAGGAGCACCATTACAAAACCTAGCTAAATACTTAGCAAAACAACTACAGCCCCATGCTGAAACCGCAGCTTCATATGTACAAAAACTTCATACCACTTCCTAGAAATGATCAAAGATCTAACGTTAGGAACAAGAAGATCTGCTTGTCAAGTTTTCGACGTGGTTTCACTATTCACTCACGGTCCAACAACAAGAAACTCTTTGAAAATCATCAAAAATAAATACCAATCAGCTAAAGACCTCATGGAACTAACAAACCTGCCTAACCAACACATATTTCATATACAAAGGACAAAGATACAAGCAAATTGAAGAAGCCCCTATGGATCACCACTTCACCCTCATGCAACACCGTTCATGAAGAATTCGAATCAGAGCCCTGGTAAGCCACCACAAAACCAAACTATGCTAAGATACATCGATGACACATTGTGATTTGTCCCCATCGAAAGAAAACCTAAAAATTTCCTTAACACACCTAAACAAACACACACCCCAAAATTCAAATTCACGCATGGAACCGGCAAATAAACAAACAACGTACCATTCCTAGATTGTACTTAAGCTACAAAGAACAGATGGCACCACTGGGACACACCATATACCCACAAAGAAAACACACACCAACTGCTACCTCAACGCTCCCAATCCCACCACCAACCCAGGATAGGATAAATTCCGTGCGAAAACACTATTACACGAATCAAACGCCTGGCAGATAAGACACATATAAAGACTGAACTATGCACCCCTGACTGACAGTATTACAGCCTAAAAGGCTTCCACAAAAACAAAATCACCAGCTTGATCCACAAAAACAACACTAAGACATAGACTAGAGACCTAGAAGACCTGAACAAGACCTATGGAACAGCTGTCTCTGCCCTACATAAGAGGTATACAGATAAAATCAGTAAGAACTACACAGGCATCCAACAAAGACTGCCTTCAAAACATGACAAACAAATAGCAGCATCCTGAGAAAACCCAAAGACTAAAATTGACCTGGAAAACCAAGGCATATACGAAGTTCCCTATACATCATGCCGCGCACAATACATTGGGACAGATCCATAAAAGAATAAGGACCCGCCTGCGGATGAACACAAAAATGCAGTAAAAAAGCGGAACACCACCTCCTCACTAGTCAAACACATGAAAACCCACAGGTCACACATCAACGTTCAATACTAGATGCACTATAAAAAACCCGCCAGCCACAGAATCATCAGAGTAAGCCATAATAGAATTGAAAAAGACCTGAAGCCATGAAAGAAGAGATATTCCCAGCAACTGGCAATCATTTGAAGACTCACATTCTTCAAATAGAAGATCTCGCACAACCACACCAGGCAAAACACCTGGGCAAACAGACTCCCTCTGATACCTCCACTCAAACACCACCCAACCAGGCACCCAGGGTGAAACCTCGCTTCCTAAAGAATAGCAGCTTGCTGATGAATAGCAGCCGTCCTTTCAGACACGGAGCCAGCTGCATTGAGGCCATCCACACAAAACAGGTGTTGCCAGCCAATCAAAGCCACAAAAAACAGACAGAAGAAACCAGAAACCACCAATCATCAAACTCCGAAGTCCCATGAACACAGGACCAAGGCTAATAGCCAATCAGAATAGACCAGCCCCAAATTTGAAACAGAGGAACTTGAGACAAATCCACACGAAGCCTGATGATGGCCAGATGAGATCTGCTGAACGTACTGCTACACACTATTACAGAACCTACAATGAACGTGGGTAATTACCCGAAGGAAGCCTAAAACAGCACATGTTCAGCAGAATGCTCATTTGCCATCCTCAGGCTTCTGTATGGAAGTGTGAGACACTTCCATACAGAGCCTGAGAATTGGCAGATGAAGATTCTGCTTGAAACATTGTACAACTTTAACAGAACTACCACATGAACATGGGATAAATACCTGAGGAAGATGAACTGCATTCACTGTAAGTACCCGTGAAACTTAAAAAACAAATATAATTTATTATATGCATGTTCAGCTCCTTCGCGGTTATATGCTCCCACGTCATTGGAGTGCTTTTGAAAGTTGTAGCAACGTTTCAGCAGAATCTCATCTGCCTCGATCAGGGCTTCTGTATTGAGTTTGTATGTTGTATCAATTGAGTTCGTATAATTACAGAAGCCTGATTGATGGCAGAGGAGCGATTCTGCCTGAACGTTTGCTACAACTTAAAAAGCACTACAATGATGTGGATAATACCCGAAGAAGCTGAACTGCATTTCATGTAAGTTCCTCAAAAAACTTAAAAAACAAAAATATCTATATTCTATGTCCCTATTATCTATATCTATTATCTAATATCTATGTCTATGTCTATGTCGTATGTTATGTCTATTCATATCTATATCTATATTCTATATTGTGGTGATGTGTTTGTGCTGTTGTGTCTGTTGTGTTGTTCATGCTTTCCTTCGGGTATTATTGCCACGTCCATTGTAGTGCTTTTAAAAGTTGTTAGCACGTTTTCAGAGAATTCTCATCTGCCAACTGGTGTCATGATTTGGCACCCATCGAAAAGAAAAAAACCTTAAGAACCAATTCCTAACACACACTAAAACAAGCACACACCCCAAAATCAAGTTCACCATCCGGAAACGGAAATAAAACAAACCAACTACCAATTCCTAGATTACTAATCTACAAAGAACAGATGGCCACACTAGCGACCCCACTCCGACCAAGAAAAAACACACCCATAACTGCATACCTCAACGCCAAGTCCCAAGCCACCACAGCACAGCATAAATTCCGTGGCCAAAACACTAATCCCCAGAGCCCAAACGCCTGGCAGAACAAGGACACATATAAAGACTGAACTATGCACCCTGACTGAAGATTGAAGCAACGGCTTCCACAAAAACAAATCACCGCTTGATCCAAAACAAAACACACTAAGAACAGAATAGAACTAGAAGTATGAACAGACTATGGAACAGCTGTCCTGCCCCTACATAAGAGGTACTACAGATAAATCCAGTTAGATACTAACCACAGGCAATCACATCAAGACTGCCTTCAAACAGACAAAAAAAAACAATACGCAGACGCATCCTTAAACCCCAAAGATACAATGACCTGGGAAACCAAGCATATACGAACCGTTCCCCTCGTGCATCTCCATTGGCCCAGGCCACATCACATTGGACAGATCAATAACAAGGAAATAATACCCGCCTGCTGCATAGAACATAAAAAATGAAGTAAAAAAAGTCCTAAACACACTCCTCACAGACCAACACATGACACAACCCACAGGTCACAACCATCAACCTTCAATGGCACTAAAACCCCAAGCCCAAGCACATCATCAAAAGAAGCCATAGAGATTAGAAAAAAGACCTGACAAGCATGCATAGAAGAGATACTTCCACCAGCACTGCAATCATTTGGGAAGCCTGCATTCTCAAATAGAAAAGATCTCCACACCACAAGCCAGCGCAAAACACCTGGGCAAAACAGATTCCTCTAATACCTCCAGGTCTCAACACACCCCAACCAGAGCACCAGGTGAAACCTCGCTTCCTATTAGATAACAAGCTGTACCTCAGCGTGAAAGCCAAGCCTGGCACTGGAAAGCCTCCCAATACAGGGAACCACAGTGTTGCCAGCCAATCAAAGCACAAAATAGACAGAAGAACCAGACAACAACCAATCAAATAAACTCCAAGTCCAGTAAAACACAGACCAAGACTCCCAGACCAAATCAGGATGTAGAAAACATCCTGGCACAGCAGTAGGGTAGCCCTCAAAATTTTAAAACCAAACGGCTGGTGATAGGCCATGACCCACATACACACTTCAATACAGAAAGCCTGATGATGCCAGATGGGATTTCTGCTGAAATGTTGCTACAACTTTAAAAGGCACTACAATGACGTGGGATAATATCCGAAGGAAGCTGAACAGGATAATAGATAGATGTAGATAGCATAGATCACATAAGATAGATAAGATAGATTAGATAGATAGATAGATAGATAATAGATAGACAGATAGATATAGATATAGATATAGATATAGATATAGATATAGATATAGATATAGATAGATATAGATATAGATATAGATATAAATTCTGGTTAACACTTGCTTTTAGTGTGCCACGTAACTTTTTCCATCTTTAGTCACTGTCTCATAAGACATAATGCAAAACAAAGCAAGTTTAAAAATGCAAACTGAACCATGGAACATGGGAGAGAAATTTAAAAAAAAAAGAAGGAGAAGAAGCAGAATTTGGAGGGAGAATGCTTAAACAGAAAATAAATGCAGCTGGACTCATTTTGTGATTGCTATGCCTAAACACTGCCTTTCTGCTACAGCTTAATGCTTGTGGTTTGATGCTAGATTAAAGCTATTGATGTTCTTTATATATTGTTTATGCTCTGTAAGGAGCACCAGTGTTAATGCCGCAAAAGTCTTTTGTTTCTTATTGCCCGCGGATAGCACTTAAAACAAAATAATAAGTGGGGGGGAATCCCAAACCTGAAACTGTTCCCAGTGGCCCATCATCTTTTAGAATATCATTTAAACTGAGGACCTCCCCCCTCCTTTCCCCTAAGGGCAGATCTAGGTGATAATGTGAATACCTTTGGAGGAATTGGCATCTCAACTTGCACAAAACTGCAGAATAGTGACTTCAGGGCAAAACAGAGGAGTGTACCTAACGTGAAGCTACTTGGCAGAAAGGTTTGAAGTTTCAGCCTTCTTTGCAACTTGCAATGAGATTGATTGATTTGCATGAAACAAACACTTGGTCTACATATGCCAAAGACACTAATCTCAGTTTTGAAAAGGAGGGAGGGGAGGGAGTCATCTCACTCTGGATGACAGACAGCTAGCCATTTGAAATTCCCTCCTGACATAAAGGGAAGTGGCAGAGTCGCCCTACAATTTCCTAAAGATTAATTTAACAGTTATGGAGATAGGAGGAGGTTTAAAGGCAAGGGGTATGCATTCCTGTACTTTTGCTGGGTTGACTTCTGTCCTCTACTTTTATTTTGTTTTCTTCTGTGAACAGGAAAAAAAAGCTTCTGTTTTCATTGCATTATCAAGATGGTGTTGGAGTGGTAGTGGCCTTGAGCCTGCCTTGAAATAGCAGGAGAGGAAAATATGTTGATGTAATTGTTCTCCCATCCTGAGTAACTTTTTAGTTGCCCAGCTTCTTCTTCATTGGCGNGGGGGGGGGGGGGGGGGACTCTCATACAGGTAATCCTTGATTTATGACCACAACTGAGTCCAAAATTTATGTTGCTAAACAAAACAGTTGCTAAGTGTGTTTTGCTCCATTTTACAATGTTTCTTCTCACAGTTGTTAAGTGAATCACTACAAGTTGCCAAGTTAGTAACATGGTTGATAAGTAAAACAGGCCTTCTCATTGATTTTGCTTGTTGGAAAATCACAAAAAGTGATCACATGAGCAACATCATAAATATGAGCAGGGGTGGGCTGCTACTGGTTTGCACTGGTTCAGGTGAACCGGTATGAATGACGATCAGTTGGCCCTGCCCACCCACCCCTACCCTAGGCTCTCCTATATTTCTGCAGTTTTGCAGCTCAGCTGAGGCGCGCCTCAGCGTATTGCCACGCCTCAGCTGTTTTGCTCACAGGCGCTGTGAGTTGAGCTGCAAATTGGCAGGTTTGGAAGATTCCAAAGTGTGCGCTCACTGAACCAGTTATTAAATCAGGAGAATCCTACCACTGAATATGAGCCAGCTGCCAAGCGTTTGAATTTTGGTCACATGATCACAGGGATGCTGCAATGATTCATAAGTGTGGAAAACAGTCATAAAGTCTGTTTGCTCAGTGCCCTTATAACTTCAAATGGCCATTAACAAATGATTGTAAGTCAAGGAATATATATACAAGATCTTTCCTTTGGATTGAATATGTGTAGAAAAGCAAAGATAATGTCCTACAGTTTTGTTGACCAGAACTCATTCATACAAGAGAATGGACCTAATGACTAAAAGTTAACCACAAATCAGTATTGTAGTTATTTGCATTTTAGAAATCACTTTTCATAACAAGACTTTCATTATGACATTGAAAATGATTCAGGTTGGCCACTCAGTCAAATTTATTTTTTCTTAGCACAAAGTCACAACATCACACAGAGGTCTAAAAAAGCTATTTATAGTATGTTTATAAGCTGATGGCTTAAACCACGAACAGGGCTTTTCACAAAAATGCTGCTGTTTAGTTTTTGTCTGTTAAACACAGATTAAAGTGCCCACAGTATGTGCCCTTATTTATACTTTTGATTGGTAATTTAGAAAAGTGCTATTGGTTATTTGAAGAACATGTTTACAGAGTTTTACAGTCTTGGATCACTTCTCTTCAAAGCGCACTTCAGACTCATCCATCAGCAAATTTGACAGCTCATGTCAACACTTGGGACTGGACACATTTGCCATTTACTTATAAGTAAATGAAATGGACCAGGCACAGACAACATATGTTAGGTGATGGCTATATTTCTGCACCAGCCAAATATTTTCACTGCTATTTTTAAATCTACTATCCATAACAATCTCATCAAAAATCTCATACTTTTATTTTCATTATTTTTAATTTTATTTATTTATATTTACAATTCTGGGCAGCTGATTTGCAGGGGGGGGGGAACCTGGTTTCTCCCCATATCCAAGACATTCATCAATTGATATTCTAGTATCCTTAGATTTGACTTCTATCAAGAAAAATGTCCCTTAATTCAGAGGATTACAGCCTATCAAAGGAAAACAAAAACAAAACCCAACTACATTAACACAACATGAAAATTAGGATTTTTTTAAAAAAAGATGCTATAAATTCTTGAAGAAGCAAATTCAGGGCATTTGCTCCATAGGTGGTATTCAGACAGGTTCTGGAGAACCAGTAGCGGAAATTTTAAGTAGTTCGGAGAACCAGTAAATACCACTTCTGGTTGGTCCCATCCACATCTATTTGCTGCCTCCCAAGTCTCAGCTGATCACAGTCCCAGATGATTGGTTGGGTCTTCTTTTGTTGCTCTGCAAAGGAGAATGGAGCTGGAAAGCAGGTTAGTTGGATGGGGAGGAAATGGAGATTTTGCAGTATCCTTCCCCTCCACGCCCACCAAGCTATGCCCACCAAGCCATGCCATACCCAGCAAGCCACACCATGCCCACCAATCCATGCCCACAGAACCACTCACAGTGAATACCACCACTGATTTGTTCCCAGAAGAATGAGAATTAAAACAAAATCTGGCTACTGTCTTGGTGTTTGTTTGTTTTTCATTCTATAAAATAGAATGGATAAGGGGTGGTGGGTTCACTTAGCTCTTCAAACCTTCCATACATATTTAAAAGTCTGATATAATTATAGCAATGCTTGATTCTTGGTGGAAACTTTTTTTCTCTCTCTTACACTTTCTGGAATTACCAGATGTCTGAAAGATAGAAGTTACAAGGTTGCAAATTCTTCTTAACAAGAAGATTAAATTAAATCCAGTTAATAGGATGATTCTATTTATTTAAAACATGAGGATCCAAATTTTTGGCTTTCCCAGGGCCGCAATAGGTGAAGAGGAATTGTCTTGGGCTGCATATCATAACATAATATACATAATGTACATATATCACATAATAATGTTAAAAGTTTACTATCATGTGGGGTTGCATTACTAGCTGTGCAGAACCACACATGGCCCATGGACGCAGATTGGACACACCTGATTTATAACATCACATTACAAATGAAGCATCACCAGCAACTTGGAGAAGACCTAAAAGGTCTGAGAATTCGGCACAGCTTGTGTTCTTAGGTTGTTGCTGTTTTGTGTTGTATGATTGCTAGCCACCATCTTTAAAAACCTGGAGGCCTGGAAAAGCAGGAGTGATGGTGTGTAGCCCTCCATCTTCCTGTTGATATCTGGAATATCAGAAGATCTAAAATGCTAAGTTATACTGCTAATCTTATCAATTGCACAAGACTTCAGAATTCACAGCGGGGTAAATGCTTCAGAACATGTGAAGGTTTGTCCATGACACCCATCAGCAAATCTTGGGGCTTGTCTGAAATTTTCTCCCAGTTGTCTCATAGCTATGCACACACATATCTGCTAGAAGCAGCCGCAGAAGAGACCCATGAGTCTGGGAAGAGATGAGACTGCTTTAATCTAAATGAAAAGAAGGACTAGCGGTGATATGACAGCAGTGTTCCAATATCTCAGGGGCTGCCACAAAGAAGAGGGAGTCAAACTATTCTCCAAAACACCTGAGGGTAGGACAAGAATCTAATTATCTGATCTAAGTATGGTATATAAAATCATACATTGCAATGACTTACCTGTTAATGAATACTTCAGCTTCAACCATAACAACACAAGAGCACACAATAGATACAAACTCAAGGTTAACCGCACCAAATTAGATTGCAGGAAATACGACTTCAGCAACAGAGCGGTCAATGTCTGGAATACTCTACCTGACTCTGTGGTTTCTTCCCCAAGCCCCAAAAACTTTAACCTTAGACTGTCTACTATTGACCTCACCCCTTTCCTAAGAGGTCTGTAGGGGGCATGCATAAGTGCACCAACGTGCCTACCATCCCTGTCCTATTGTTTCTTTTATTTTTCTTATGTGTACCTATTTCATGTATTCATAACTATGTATATACTTATACCTATTATCTTGTAAGCGATTGATAAATTTAAAAAAGGAAGAAGAAATGGATGGAAACCAATCAAGGAGAGAAGCAACTTAGAATTATGGAGAAATTTCCTGACAGTTAGAACAATTAATCAGTGGAACAACTTGCCTCCAGAAGCTGTAAATACTCCAACACTGGAAATTTTTAATAAATTGGACAACCATTTATCTGAAATGGTATAAGGTTTCCTAACTAAACAGGAGGTTGGACTAGAAGACCTCCAAAGTCCCTTCCAACTCTGTTATTCTGTTCTAATCATGCAGTAAATGCATACTATTCTGGGATTCGAATGCACATATTAAATTATTTGCCAGTTGGAAAATTACCATGAATAATTTTGAGTTTAGTTCAGTCCATCCCACAATCAATGAAGTCCTACATTCTGACTGTAGCAAGGACATAACACTGAAGATGGTGTTTGATTTCATTGTACGAGGTGCAGTGACAATAAACTAAACTAAACTCAACTGAACATCTTTTGGTGAGCTAGAAAAATTGTAGCTTGTTGTTCCCTTCACAAGCATAAGAAAAACCCTGATAATTGGCAAAATAGGAACAAATGCAAGCTAAGAAAGACAGAAAAAACCCAGCAAAAATTACATTATTTATATATTTGTAGCTACCTATATCAAAATACACAAAACCTATAATTACTGGGGAAAATTAACATAGACAATCCCACATAGAGTGGAAAATGTTGGAAGGCATATTTGGGAGATTTGTTTGGGGATGAATTTATTTATTTAAATTGTTAGCCACTTTCAAAGAACTCTGGGCAGCAGTGGTCACGAGAGTGACAAGTGAAACAGTAGAATTAAAGCAAATACTACAGATGCTTGCATCTATTGGGGCGGGGGAAATGATAAAAGGAAATCGTAAATACTTTCAGAATGTTGGAAATTAGTATTAAGTGTGCTGGAATAGACGTGCAACTCAAAAAATGTCAAAATATGGAAGTGGTTTGCTTATGAAGTGCCAGTGTAATTTAACATGTGTGTGAACAGGGCATCTGTTTGCTTGACTTAGTCTTTAATGAGCTTTACAAAATGAACAGTTTTGTGTTGGGGGTGTATGTATGCATATATGTGTGCTTGTGTATGTTTCTTGTAAAATATACATTCTTGTCATATTTTTTTTACTTTAAAACTGCATGTTTAAACTGTTGTTAAACTGTTGTTTAAAAAAGTACAGATTTTAGAAGGCTAAATGTATGTTGTGCATGTGTATGAAATGCATCTTTCAAGATATAAATGTCACACAGCAAAAGTTCAACAGTTCTGCAAGGAGGAGGCATTACATTCAATCCTGCAAAAGTCCCAGTGAATCTGAAAAAGCTTCCTCTCTGAAACTTAAAGAGCTGCTACTAGTCAAATTAAGGCATCAATGGTAGGATTGACTAAAAAAGCAGAGTAAGAATATTCCATCACTTTTAAAAAATACATCATTGGTAGGACTCCACAATCCTTTTGTCAGAAGTACTTCGAGATGAATATGACAGGGCACAAAGCACCTCTTTTGGATCATTAAAACGGCTGTATCTTTTTTCCAATCTCATCGGGCTGTTTTGGAAGCTCCTCTAAGCTGGCTGCTACCGGTAGCTAAGTATACCTATGTCTTCAGGAACTAGTAAAGTAGCTTCCAAAGCAGACCCATGTGTCTGGGAAGAGATGTAGCTGCTTTAATAATCCAAAAAAAGAGCACCTCTATGTTCTTTTTCCGAAGGGCTTGCTTAGCCCTAATAATTTTTCTGCTAAAATTATCTGTCCAAAACAATCTTCTCTCTACCAGAGATATGGAGTAAGTTTCTTTCTACCAGAAGGGGGGGGGTGAAAATCAGGTAAATCAATATTTTCAGAGAATGTATAACTATGTTGAGGAAAAGAAATTGTCCCCCTCTATAAGTGTGCGCACACAAACTCCCAGAGGAGCGGTTGCCAAACAGACAGTAAGAGACATGAAATACTGCAGAGGAAAGAAATCAGGTGAAATTCAATACAGATTGTTGCTAAAACTGCATGAAATGTGAACTCATTGCTAGAGGCTACATCTCTCTGAGTTGCCTGTTAAATAGATTCCTGTCAGCTCAGAAGGGAAAGGAGAAAACCTTTAAGAAATGATGGTGCTTTGATGTCAAAATACAGCTTGCAGTGACAAATTTATCCTTTCTTCCCCTCCTTTGCAGTGACTTGCTGGTATTTTCTCTCCTCTCCCCAATTTGTGAATTGTTTCCCATACCAATAATGGAGTGATTGGCTGAGCAGATGAATAGGAATTCTTTCCCTTCAAGAGATTCATGAAGACCAACTACTGATGCCTTAAGACATGAAACACTTGATTAGGTTGAATAAAATTGTCAGTAAATCACTTTCCTGCACAGTCTCCGCTATAGGCTCTTCCAGCTTTCATCAGTGTGATGAACTCTCAGTATCACAACTTTGCAAGTGCACCTAGGATATTTTGATGAATGTACAAAAGTCTTACATCATGACACTGTGATACCGCTTGCATCTCTTCTGTTGAATCTGTAAAAGCTGCTTCTCCTATATTTATATTAGCAATAATTCCTAAGAAAACAACTCTATTTTTTAAAAAGGCTTATTGAAATTTTAAAAAAACTTGTAAGAAAGGGCAGAGAAAAAATTAAAAAAAAGAAATTCTATTAATTAAAAACGCTATGAGAAAAAACCTAAATGGACTAAAGATTGTTTAGATGTAAAAGGAAGGAATATAAAATGGGTGTATTTGATCAAGTTTAGCATTATATACGCTATATGAGGGGATGAAGAGTTATAAAATTGTTTACACTTGTGATGAAAGTTGGCAGTCACTTCTTTATATATTTCTTTTCTCTCTACTACATTCTTACTTTTATTCTCTTTGTTTTCTTTTTATTTAGTGTTTTTATCTTCTCCTTTGCAACTTGCAGTTTCTTTATATTCTTTCTTTCTTTTAGTTTGCATTAGATTTTACTACTGCAATTAAAATCCTTAATAAATCTGTGTGAGAGAGAGGGGGGAGGGAGGGAGGGGGAGGGAGGGGGAGAGGGAGCTCTAATCAACACATTTATATGCATATGCTTATATATATCATATACAAAATATATTTCAGACAAAGTTCAAGGCACTGGATTATACAAACATGATGGCAATTCATCATTCTTCTAACTGACACTTGGTACACAGTACATTAATTTCAAAAAATGCCTCTGTATTTAATAGTAGCATCTCCTTTGAGCAAAATTTCTCTTCTGATGATTCAGTGTACATGTAGTTTCTTGACAGTAGTATGGAAGTGGTCCTTCAACAATCCCGGGAATTTGGGGTAGTTTCCCATGCATTTACTACCCAGCTTTGACTTTGCTTGGTATGACAAGTTCAGAGAAATAGTATCTGCTGAAGTTCTACTTCAACAGGCTATGGGAAGTTAAAGGGCAACCCCACAGCTAATCACTCAAACTAGGAAGTAATAGCCTAGACTGCAGATGTCCATCTGATACCTCTCCTCTGAATAAGCTTCCCAAAACTTTGGAGATAGTCCTACAAAATTGTGAGTAAATTACAGTGCTTAATGTGACAGAAACAGAAAATTATTAAATACATTTCTGGAGAGTGACTGTGTTAATGATATGCAGTGTTAAGAAAATGTAAATGAAAAGCAATGAAGTTTTTCTCTTGGTCCTATTAACCATTTATAGGAATATGGAAAGGCAAAACATGGGAACATCAAGAAACAGCCATGTATCTGTGTTCCAGCGTGTGCTGCAGGGATTGTGCCTGAAGAGGCCTATATAGAAACAATGGGGGTATTTATTAAGTTTGCATTTGGATGCAGATTTTTGAACCATGATAAATGAAAGTTTTCATTCGATATTTATAATTCCTTGAATTTTGCAATGTTAACGTCAATTATTTTTTAACAATACAGTATATTCTATGGAAAAATATAAACTGGATTTATAGATGTTTTATGGAAATTGTTTAGGGGAATGTATTTTTTACATGTATTCAAAGTGCATGTATTGATGAAAATAATTGAAAGAAATATATAATATTGGGGATATGAATTGCAAAATCTATACATTAAGCAAAATTATACGTTTCCTAAAGCAGTGGTTGCCAACCAGTGGGCCAGGGACCACTGGTGGTCTGCAAGAAAATTTTGGTGGTCCGCAGAGAAATGTCACCCCCAAAGCACCCNAATTTTGGTGGTCCGCAGAGAAATGTCACCCCCAAAGCACCCCCCAAAGCAATTAATCCAGGCTGCACAGGAACACAAGACTGCACCGCCCACATGGCCCATGGGAACACAAGACTTGGGTTGCTTGCATTGCGAACAACATGAGGTAGTGAGGAGAGGTGGGAATGGGCGGAGGGGGGGAAACTTGCCTCACTCGCCCCATATGCCTCACCTGGCCACTGGGCTGCTTCTTTCCACTTCTTTCTTCTTCTGCTTTTGCACACAAGGAAAGCAGCAAAAGTCTTTCTTTCTCTCCCCCAAACTCCACCAGAAATGAGACCCTGCAAGGCATCCTGCTCCAAGAGGCTGTGCCAGTGCGACAAGTCTCACAGACTTGTTTCTGGTGGAGTTTGGGGGAGAGAAAGAAAGACTAGTGCTGCTTCTGCTGTTTTCCTTGCATGAAGCCAAAAGTCTGTCTGTCTGTCTGTCTGTCTCTGTCTCTGTCTCTGTCTCTCTGTCTCTCTCTCTCTCTCTCTCTCCTCTCCCTGAGAACAGAGCTGGAGATGATATCTTACGATCCCAAATAAAGAATGATCAATCAGTAAGAAATGGGGTGGGGAATTTTTCTGCAGATTTTTTTGTGATTTTCCCAGGGTTTCTGATCTGCAAGATTTAAAATTAGGAGTTTAATGATCTCTGAAGTCCAAAAGGTGGGTGACCCCTGTCCTAAAGTACATATTCGTGGATAAAATGAGGTCCAAAGTTCATTCACATTTGAGTGTAAACTTTGGAAAAAAAGAAAAAAAGTATTAGATGCAATGAACAGGACTAGACTATTCAGAAATATGAGAGATTTAAAGAAATAAATTGGATAAATTCTCCCAACTCTAACACTGTTTCTAACAGTTGATGTGCTTGCTGAAAGGCAACTATTCAGAGACAACCAAGCCATTGTAGCCTAAACCAGTTTCCTCTCAAAATAAATTAATTTATCCATGGATAAATGTAGGATGCAGATACCATTAACTTTTGGTATATGATGAAATCCATGTCTAATGGATTCTTGAGCTAATGCTACAGCAGACTTTCTCAGATCTGCAAAGATAAGTATTGGCTGCCATTGGAAAGATAAGTGTGTGGCTCAGTTAATTGATATGATTGTACTATCCACCTATAAGCAGACTGCCTATGGACGTAGACTTTGTATGGATTAAGGAAATATGGGACTCATTTATATAAAGTAAAATAGGTTTTAAAAAAGCATGCTAGTCATATTATATATTAGAAATATATAAAGTATATTTCTTTATATGTACTTGATCAGCTTGCCTTCAAAAGTTGTGTGTGCTTCATCACTGGAGGTTTTTAAGAAGAGATTGGATAGCCACTTGTCTGAATGGCATCGGGTCTCCTGCAGAAGCAGGAGATTGGACTAGAAGACCTTCAAGGTCCCTTCCAATCCTGTAATTCTGTGTTCTATCACATCATGTGCTAAGCACATTAAACTACAAACATATTCCACAGTTCTCAATCGGCAGCTACAATCTCTGGCTTCTTCTATTTAAGACTGATGATGTTCAGATCTTACAGAATAACAGAGTTGGAAAGGCCTTGTGCTGTCCAGACAGTATATAGTTAATGGGGAATTGGTATAGTTAGTTAGGAATTGGGAGCTGTCTCCTGAAGGGAATGCATCATGATAAATGTAGTTAAGGTATCCTAGGAAATGTAGTCTATGTCATATGGCCACATCTGTAACCCTGATTGGTCACTGAATTGACCCTTGGTGGGTTGGAGGAGTTTCCTTCATTCTTGCCTGAACCCAGCATCATGCTGCTGCTTTACCCCCTTGCTCCACTATTATCGGAATGAAAGGAGAACTATCCTTTTACACCAGAAAGTCAGCAATGCAAAGAGTTGGACAGTGAGATGAATCTTGACATAACTGTAAGTTATATTGAGGATGCCTGATGAACCAATAAAAAGACTTTGTATGGATGCTTTGTGGTGTTATCTATCTGCCTGTATAATTACTGACTGAATGTATATGTCGAGATTCATCTCAGTGTCCAACTCTGGTGTAAAAGGACAGTTCTCCTTTCATTCCGATAATAGTGGAGCAAGGGAGTGAAGCAGCAGCATGATGGAGCATCCACAACTTCTGAATACGAGCCATTCCACTGGTTGTTTGTTTTTACTGTTAGGAAATTTCTCCTTAGTTGGTGGCACAGTGGTTAACACTGCAGGCTAATTCTGCTGAGAGGCAGAAGTTAAATACTAACCAGCTCAAGGTTGACTCAGCCTTTTATCTTCTGAGGTCGGTAAAATGATGACCCAGATTGTTGGTGGCAATATGCTGACCCTGTAAACCTCTGAGAGAGGGCTGTCAAGCACTATGAAATAAGTGAATAAGTAGTGAATAAGTCTAAGTGCTATTGCTCATTCTAGGTTGCTTCTCTCGTTGATTAATTTCCATCCATTGTCTTGCTTAGGTGCTTTGGAAAATAGGTATTACATATCTTTCTGGTAGCCCCTCAAATATTGAAACACTGCTATTATGTCTCTCCTGGTCTTTTTTTTTCACTAGACTGGACTTATCCAATATCTCCAACCATTCTCCGGCCCCCTAATCATCTTTGTTGCTCTTCTCTGCCCTCTTTTCAGTGTCTCAACATCTATTTTTATATTGTGGTGATCAAAACTGGACACAGTATTCGAAGTGTAATCTTACTAAGACCACATGATGAATAAAGGCAGGATTAAATCGAATGAGGGAAGTAAAGGGAAATAAAGAGAAGATGGCAGGTCCCAGGAGATCATTAACTCAAGGGCAGAAATATGACCCTGGTGAGAACATTCAAACAAAGATCCAAGGGGATGAGGAACCAGAGTCTGTTCAATTAGTTCTACAGAGGAATTATTCAGTCTGTCATTTGCACCTCTATAACTGTCTGATTTGGTTCTGCAACCCAACAGGACAGACTCAGACTTCAGAGGATAATTAGGACTTCAGAAAAAATAATTACTATTAACCTGTCTTCAACTGAGGACCTGTATACTGCACAAGTCAAAAAGAGGGCTGTGAAAATACTTAGAGACCCCTCACATCCTGGACATAAACTGTTCCAACTCTTACCTTTAAAATGATGCTGTAGAGCACTTCACACCAGGAACAACTAGACACAAGGACAGTTTTTTTTCCCCAAAAAAACTGCTAAACAAATAATTCCCTCAACACTGTCCAACTATTTACTAATCTGCAATATTACTATTAATCTTCTCATCACTGCTTATCACCCAGCCCCTCCCACTTGTGACTGTATGACTGTAACTTTGTTGCTTGCATCCTTATGATTTATGTTGACTGTTTCCTTATATGATTTGATTGCTTATTGTACCCTATGACGATTATTAAGTGTTGTACTTTATGATTCTTGACTCTTGATGAATGTATCTTTTCTTTCATGCACACTGAGAGCATTTGCACCAAGACAAATTCCTTGTATGTCCAACCGCACTTGGCCAATAAAGAATTCTATTCTATTCTATTTTAGAAGCTATTTTCCAGCAGTAAATGCTCTGGAATATCAAGAGCATTTTCTCAAAGTCGCCAGTGGGAAAAAGAAATGTTATCTTTTCCCCTCCCCTCCTTCTTGCTGAAAGGAATAATTTTACCCTTAGGTTTTAACCACTCTTGTCATAAAGGAATGATAGGAAAATTAAAAGTAGCCCCAAACTCACAACCTTCCAGTTGAAATCTTATGGTACATAGTACTAATATAGATTAATTTGTGTAATGCAGATAATATTTTTGGACACAGAGAATCTGACAGGCTGATAATCTGTTTGCCACCCAATAATGACAAAATTCCAGTGCTTTCAAAAAAAAGTTAAAAGAAAAGCCTGAGGCATTTTTAAAATTAAAATTAGATAACCTCTCCGAAATGCTCACAATTTGTACTGTATAAAAATGATTTTGGAATATTATTCTTCAGCCTCGGGTTGTTACAACTGTTCAGGGATTTATTTATTTATTATTTATTGGGGGGAACTGCAACACATTACTCTGTTAATGAGTTGGGACTACATAGCACTGAAAAAGACAATTTGACAAGGTAAGAAGAAAGTATAAACAGCCCCTTTGTTTAATAAGGTGAGCTACTGAATATTGAATAGGCTACAGTAATTCTCTACGTAGCAAATCCTTTATGTCTTGATTAGATATGAATGAGAAAGCCCAGGGGTTATTTCCCCCCTTCTGTTGGCAATATAACCCGAAAATCTGCTCCTGTTCATGCACAAAGCATGTCAGTATTTTGAGCTATTGGTAATTGAACATGATTGTGGATTTGTAATTCTCAGGCTATTTTGATGTGGTGATAACAGCAGTACAACAGTAATGCCATCAGTGAGCAAAACGGTGTACCAAGACGAGAGATAAGCTTTTTGCCCCAAGGTGGTTACAATCTAGAAAGAAATCCAGGGACATTACGAAGCAGCAGAGCTATGGATGTGCCTCAGTGGTGGGATTCAATTTTTTTTTCCTACTGGTTCTGTGGGCATGGCTTGGTGGGCATGGCAGGGGAAGGATACTGTAAAATCTCCAGTCAGAGGTAGGATTTGCCAGTTCTTTGAATTAAATTTCTAAATTTCTGCTACTGGTTCTCCAGAACTGGTCAGAACCTGCTGAATACCACCTCTGTCTCTGCCAGCAAAAATGGAACTGGAGGGGGGGGGCATGCATGGCTCCCCCAGATCCATTTCCGGCTGCAACAGCCTCCTAGAGCTGTTTGCCAGTGAAAATGGAGCTGGAGCCTGAGCTCTGTTTTCGCCGGCAGAGGCATTGCAGGCCGGTCCTTTGCTGTTTCCAGGGTTGCCCCCCACAGGCCAGATTTAAGCACTTTGTGGGCCAAATCTGGCCCGTGGGCCTTGAGTTTGGCATTCCTGGTTTAAAACATTCCAAAGAAACATGGAACAATGACACCTAAATTACAGGTAGTCCTTGACATAGACCAGAGACTGCAGAACCGGTGATAAAAATATTTGAATCCCACAACTGGGCAGAGAACTACAGGAATGACATTGAGTTGGCCATGCCCACCCTCATCACACCCACCCAGCCGTCCAAGGTCAAATACAACCCTGATGCAGCCCTCAATGACAATGAATTTGACTCCTCTGTTCTAAATCCTTACAGTATTTTAAGATTATTTGATATTAAGAAATATGGATGAAACTTAATAATTCATTGCACCCAGCTCTACAACCTATTTTAAGAGGCGCTGTTATCATTCAAAAGCTGGCCTTACTATCATACATTCCTTTTTGATGGTAGATATTGAAAAGTGATGATAAGGTACTGGAAGAGATCATTATACATAATGCATCCTGCCTTTATCCTCAAATCTAGACTGTTTCATGTCTATTTGTTGTTCTAGACTAACATGAATGTTCCCCTCCCCTACATCTTTTATAATTTGCCACCACATGTTCTGCATGTTGAATTTGAATAAGCAAACTGGAAAGCCACTTTCAACTTTACTATGTTGTTTATAAACTTTATTATGTTTATGTCATGTTTTGCATTATTTCTACCCTGTGTAAGAGAGTCACTTATGAGATGGGTGGCTATATAAATCAAATAATGACTTAGCAAACCCTACCTTGAATTCTTACAGGAAAAAAAGGAATTACATGATGCCCATAAATTCAAAATATATTGCTTGTATTATTGGTCTTTAATAACTATTGCTTCTGTACTTCTGCAGTTCCAAAGCTTTCACTTGTTGTAGCTATCCATTAATTTTATATACCATTTTTTCTTCTCATACACAGAGACACAATGGCTCAGTGGTTAAAGACGCTGAGTTTGTCAGCTGGAAGCAATATAGGAGAATATTTATAGCTCAGGGTTGACATATAAGGAGTCCTTGGTGCTATCTGAGCTTGCTTGTTTTCTTGCAGACGTTTCATTACCCAAACTAAATAATATCATCAGTGCTGGTGATGTTACATAATTTTGGTAATGAAATGCCTGCAAGAAAACAGGTAAGCTCAGATAATACCAAGGACCCCTCATGCCAGCTGACAGCCCAGGTTTGAGACCTGAGTGCTGTGTGATGGGATGCGTTCCCACCCCATCACTTTTTTTTCTGCCCCCCTAACAGTTTGAAAGCATGCAAATGCAAGTAGATAAATAGGTTTCACTTTGGTGGGAAGATAGCAGCACTCCCATCACCTTGGCATAAAGTCATACTGGCCATATAACCAGAGAAAGTGTCTTTGGACAATGCTGGCTCCCTCGGCTAAGAAACAGAGACTAACACTGAGCCCTTGAGTCAGATACAACTGGGTAGGAAAACCCTTTACCTTTACTTTCTTCTTATGCAAAGTATGTAGCACTCTCAAGTTGAAGAACTGTGAGTGGTGTTCATTACAGTTATGTTTTTTTTGTTGTTGTTGTTCTTTCTGTTAGTAGAAAATAACGTAGCAGGAGCTGTTAGGAAGAGAAGAGAAGAGAAGAGAAGAGAAGAGAAGAGAAGAGAAGAGAAGAGAAGAGAAGAGAAGAGAAGAGAAGTAGAAAAAGTTAATGCAGGAAGTTTGTGTTGATGAATGATTGTGCAGAGACAGGAAATTGACTAGTGGAGAAGCAACAATGGAGTGGAAGAACAAAGGAAGACTTCACAATCCTCAGTGTGAATTCCTTGTACCAATTGCATCAAAGCAGTCTATGAATCAGATTTTTTTAAAAAAAAAAGTGGCAAAGGCATTAGAACATCTCATTCTGCCCTTGGCATATTCATAACAAGCCAGACTTAACTAGTGCCAAAATGGATGCAATTTTTCAATGAAAGTGTGGAAGAAAACAGTTTTATCATTCACACACACACACATCTCAGGACATAAAAATAGACATGCACACACAAGCCCACAAAGCTCAAGAAAACCAAACTCAACATTTCCAGATCTTTTAAGTGATAAATTATATGACACAATTCCTACTGCCCTGTGAGGAGAGAAATTTTACGGGAAATGTTGCAGGTTTTAATCCTAAAGTGTGGCATTGTGATGCATTCTCATCAAGGCAGAGTGAAATTATTAATAACTGTAGCCTAAAAACTAGATGTGGATTAATGAAGCCTAATATAGGATCTTCACATTTTGAAGCACATCTTAATTTTGATTTATACAGGCAGTCTTCAACTTATGACTGATCACTAAGCTACCATTCAATTTACAATGGACCTCCTCAAGGCTGCATTGGACTTGTCTCCAGAAGTTGTGGTTGTTCCACAATTTTTAAAGAAGAGATTGGATAACCACTTGTCTGCAATGGTTAGGGTTTCTGCTTCAATGGAAGGTTGGACTAGAAGACCTTCAAGGTCCCTTCCAACTCTGTTATTCTGTTAAGAGTAGAACCAACTTCATTCAAGAAGAAGCTTGAAGGGATAAGAAATTGATATGTATTTCTGCTGAGAAGCTGATTATTTTCCAAACGCTGTAAAAAACCTTTTTTTTTTACAAACTCTTATCACTTTGAACAAAATAAAGTGAACAACCAACCATGTGTGTCCAAATGGTAGTGGAGTGAGGAATCAAGTTCCATGCCTTTGGCATTGTTTTTACTTGTATTATTAACTGCAGGGCTATGATTCCAAATTGCAAATTCTAACATGCCTGGTATGATGTCATTATCTTGTTGGCTGGAACTGCAGTTCTCTGCCTCTTGAGAGACCAAAGAAAGACAATGTTGAAAAGATTGCATCTCCTCCTTTGGAGCAAGAAAGATTGCCCTGTTTAGGTTAATTTGGAGCACATGTGTTTAACCTTAGTTGGCCAAATTATTTAGATTCTGCAATTCTTCTTAATAAAACTACAAAACAAGTAACCTTTGAATCTAGTCCCATGAAGGCAGGGGATTCAGATTACATTTCCCCCTTATATTCTGAGTAATTTTCAATGAGCAAAGAAGAAATCAAGAAAGCTCCCTCAATCCATGCCTACATTATTAGCTCTCTTTCTTTCATTGCTCATTGAAAAAAGGGAATTCCCATCTCCGTGGAATGAGAGGACACACAATGAATTAGCAGCCCAGGACAAAAGCATTATTTGCATGCTTCACAGGGTTCATTTTCCTTAGGGATATAATGGGGACAAGAGGTGAAAAGAGCCATGGTGGTGCAGTGGTTAGAATGCAGTATTGCATGCTAATTCTGCTGGTTGCCAGCAGTTCAATTCTCACTAGCTCCAGGTTGACTCAGCCTTCCATCCTTACAAGGTCAGTAAAATAAGGATCCAGATTGTTGGGAGCAATAGCTGACTCTGTAAACCACTTAGAGGGGGCTGTAAAGCACTATGAAGCACTATATAAGTCTAAGTGCTAGTGCTATTGTTATCTATATTTTTATCGAAGGGATCTGGCAAACCAAGTCTGATGCATGCCTTGATATACAAAGGCAGAAAAACATACTTTGTCCTTGATCCTGCCTTTAGCTTCTTGTTTGACTTCTGGTATTCAGTTAATATCTTGCCATAACCAAAACCTTTTTCTTATGCTAGGGTTCCTTCCAACACTGTTATTCTATTATATTCTATTCTATTCTATTTTCTAGTCTATTCTATATTCTACTCTATTCTATATTCTACTCTATTCTATTCTAACACATGTGGACTGAGTTGGGTTAATGAAGGTGGTTTTTTTTAATTAAACATTTTAAACAAGAAATATAACAAAATTAAACAGTTCAATGTAACCCACATAGGAGGACAAAAATGACATCTGCAAAAAGGGATCGTGATATTTGATAAACCAAAAAGATATTTTTTTTAAAAATCAAAATATATAGCATAGTCTCCAGCCTTTTTATGATTATTTTTAAGTAGCATTGTTTTGTTGGTTTTTATACTATGGTTCTTGTTTGTTTGTTTTTCTACTCAGTATATCACCGAGGAAATTTGTTATGAGGCAATTAATAAGATACAAATAGGCAATAAATGATCATAAATGGAAATGCTCCAGGTTTTTTTTCTTGCATATAGCATCTCCTGTACAGAAAGTGTTCTGAGCTTCATTAATATAGCCAAATATTTAGATTTCAGTTTGAAAGCTTCTCCCTTTCAAGTTGAAACTGGCCACTTCTTTCTCTCTTTAAAGACATTCACCGACCAGACTTCTGTAGCTCTGGAAATTCGATGAGCTGGCACCAGGGTTGGGTGTGTGTCTTCACTGTAAGAATAATAGCCAGCAAATTTAAAATTTATGTGAAATCAGGTTGGTTTCCAAAAAGAAACAAATTCTTTGTTCTTGTGTTCATCTTCTGTTTTGTTTGGGCAGCAAATTATATTAGGACTATTTCTACAGAGAATATTTTTGGATCCTCACCTTTTCATATCCTGTCCCTGGAATAGCTTATATAAGCTAAGGGATGGGCTGCTGGGGGTTTGCAGGAGTTCGGGAGAGCCCCCAGCTAAGATTCTGTGCATTTCAGAGAATACCCAAATTCTACTCCTCGATGGCCCCACCCACTACTCCCCTCCTCTCCCAGTAGTCCCCACGTGGCCCGTTTTGGATGCAGGTAAATGCAGGTCACGCACAGAGGCTCAGGGAAGGCCAAAAACGGCCCTCCCAGAAGTTCAGGAAGGCTGGAAATGGGCCCATTTCCAGCTTCCAGAGAGCTTCTGGAGGCCGGGGAGGCCATTTTCACCCTCCTGGAGGCTCGAGGAAAGCCTCCAGAGCCCAGGAGGGGCAAACCCCCCGTCATGCTGTAGGAGGCCAACTAGGCCACGCCCACTGTGGCCACCCAGCAACCGGGCAGATACCCATTGCTAAAACTTTTGAAGGACACCCCTGTATAAGCTGCTGTAATGTGGGGATAATAAGGGAAGAGATGCTAACTAGGAAACAACCAGACAAAAGAGGCAGGAGCCCCCAGTGGCTGAATGGTCAGAGAAAGAAAATTAGAAAGGACCTGCCCAATAGACCAGGCAGAACAGAAAGGAGAAAGATTCTGTTCATGTAGCCTTACAGTCAGGTAGATTTAGCTCATCTTGGTGTGTTTCCTATCTGGTTTCCTAAATGGCTGATATTCATCTTGCAAATCTGAAATCACTTTGAATGGCTTGATTAACTGCATTAGAAAAGAAGAAGAGAAAGAACCTTCTTTTGAAGATTGTTTAAAGCAAGTTTTTAATTTTTTTCTGATCCTAGTATTCCTTTCTTTGGTTAATCATGATAATGACCATGATGATACAAAAAAATCATAAAAAGGAGAGGAGGAGGAGGAAGAGGAGGAGGAGGAGGAGATAGTTCCTATATTTCTGCTTGGTCACATTTCATGTCATATGTAAAGTTGCATCTCATCCATCTGAACATTTTGTAACTAGCTTCAATACAGTTTTTTGAAAGATAAAAAGATAAGTGATTTATTTTTTTAAAAAAAGTTTGATAAAAGAACAGGTGAGTTTCTTTCAGTAAGAGGCATGTCAAATTAAATGAGGTTTTTGATACAATATGAAAGCTAACTGCCTTGGGAAATGAGTTGGATTTCTTCCCAATTGCAAAGGAGAAATACCTAGGTTGGATTTAGATATAACAGAGAATTGTAAGGAACAATTAATTTTTTATCCATTTCACTCTTATGAATCTTATCAAATATTGTCTCTCTCTGATAATTGTTTTGGGCTACTATTATTCTTTAGCATCTCTGTTCTCTTTGAATTGCAGCCCCTGAAATCTCTCTAACAATTGCCACCAAATTGCAATTTTGTGTATAACAGAAAGGACAAGTTGCTCAGCATATATTGGAATTATTATCTGCGCTCTATGGAATTGATTTTGTTTTGATAATATTCAATGAATTTAAATCAAAATTATCTTCTATCCTACCTCCATCTACCTCTTTGTCAGGTTATGTTCTTTTGTGGGATTGAGCATTTCTCAAAAACCATGTGCAACCCATAAACTGGGGGGGGGAGGGAGGTTATGCATGCCTAATGTATAATTGTGCTCTATTTTGGTTTAAGAATTAATTGCTTGAAGTACGCTGTTCAAGAGCAAAATCCTTTTGTAAAAGTTAAAGACAGAGAGACCTTCAGGCACTGGATATTGGGAATCTAGTTTTGCTCTAGATACCTGAGGTCACCTTTGTATTTCAACCTCATGTTGTGATCTTTCCAAACACACACCAATCTCCTCAAGAGCAGCATTTTTTCTAGGTTGCACCCACAATGAGTTGCTTTTGTACAAGGTGCCATGTAGTCAATCTTTCATCTGCTCAGGGTACTTCAAATAAATCTTTGCTCTTTTAATGAGTTCTTTATAACTGCTAAATACTTAAACTGGAGATTGACAAGTATAACTGGTAGCTTCAGACTTTGGCATGCAATGAGACAATTGGCCCTGGCCTTCCCCTCTGGCGTCTTTTCTAAATTATTATGGTTAAAAAAAAAAGTTTAAGAAAACACTGCAAGTTTCTTGCTACTATAAAAATGTGTTGTGCAATTAAATCAGAAATCTAATCACCAAAATAGCATACATTATAACTGGAGACTCTCCATTTTCTTTAATGCCTCAACCCACTGAGCAGTACCGATCATTATGAAAGAACAGAAGATTTCAAAATCTGCAAGGTCCTTGGAGTGTACTTAAAAAGAAGAAAAAAAATTAACCAGTAGAACTGAATGGTGGAGTGTTTAGGTTGTCCCAAAGTGCTTTTTCAAAAGGCAACTGGATTTTCTTTGTCTTTTTTTCTTGAAGATGTTTCACTTCTGATCCAAGAAGCTTCTGCAGTTCTGACTTTCCATTCTTCTTTAGTTCAGTCAGAACTAAAGAAGCTTCTTGGATCAGAAGTGAAATGTCTTCAAGGAAAAAACAAAGAAAGTTCATTTGCCTTTTGGAAATGCATTTTCAGACAGCTATGACCTGGATGAGTGAGAATCTCCATATACAGTATTTAGATTAGATGCATCCAAATAGTTGGTAAAATCCACCAGCTTTAAGAAATGATGAAACAATAGGGGTATCACTAATTATGAAGAATGAGGATAAATACATATAGCCCTCCAGGATCTTAATTAATATGACTTATTTGGGTAATTATTGGGAAATAGTTAAGACTTGACTGTAAGAAAGGGTCCTTTCATTCATTTTGAAAAGTGGTTGTATGTAATATGAATTGGAATTGGGTATGTCTAGTCTCATGAAAAGAAAGATTAGGGCTGACATGATAGCACTGTTCTGATATCTTAGGGGTTGCCACAAAGAAGAGGGAGTCAAGCTGTTCTCCAAAGTACCTGAGGGCAAGACAAGAACCAATGGATGGAAACTAATCAAGGAGAGAAGCAACCTAGAAGTAAGGAGAAATGAGGACAATTAATCAGTGGAACAACTTGCCTCCAGAACTTGTGGATGCTCTAGCACTGGAAGTTTTTAAGAAGAGGTTGGATAGCCATTTGGCTAAAGTGATGTAGGGTTTCCTGCCTAGGCAGGGGGTTGGACTAGAAGATTTCCAAGGTCCCTTCCAACTCTGTTATTCTATTCTGTTCTGGGTTTGTTGGTACTGGCTATCAATGGCTCTTCAGCATTTTTTTCTAGCCTTGCCCGGGATTGAATTTAAAGAACTTTCATATTTTATAATATATTTTATATTTACATAATGCATTTTCAGTTTTCTACTTATTTTCTATCTTATCTGATTTTAGTGTACTACCCAGAGTCTCTTTCAGTAAGATGGGGAGGTCTGATTAATAAATTCATGAATAATTCTGCATGCCTGTCTTAAGTTATGCTTCTTCTCAATTATTCCAGGTAATGTTCACATAGTACATTCAAGGAAAAGACAAACAGTTAAATGGTGAGAACAATCCTTTTCACATGCATCCCTATACAGATCAGGTATATATCTATCTATCACTAGTCCATATATGATATAATATATGCTAAATAAAATAAATAACAGATCAGATTCATACATTTCTGAGCTGGGGGGTACATAAGCACCAGTAAGGTGTACTCTGTATTTTAATAGAAATAAAAAAATAAACAGAAGAAATACAGTCTTGCTTTGCTGGTAATTTCCCAGTCCCTCCCCTTCCAAGTGATTTCATCTCAACCCTGAAATATAATAAAACAAAACAATCCATTTTGAGAAGTCTTGGCAATTCAGTCAAACTTTAGTTTAAATTCTGCCAATTAAAAATATGTAGGGTACACTGCTTGCCACAAGCCTTCTGAAGATGGTAAAGTACAATTTAATTAAATGTACTATCCGGTACCTTGTAAGCATTAAATTACCCTTTCACTCTTAAATCTTTGAAGAATGCTCTTTTAACTTATTCTACTTTCTTTCAAACTGAACTTGGGAAATAATAAAGATGAGCCATGCCCTCAAGACACAATTTCCCCCTCCCAGATAGAAATGTTTGACTGGATTTAATTCCACAGCTGCCCTTCAGCTTCACTTGAATCCAATGAATTGAAGGCTTACAGATGTACATGAACCAGAAATATACTTATAAATGGATCTTTAAGTTTAAAACTTGCTTTTTTGCAATGCCTCTAAATATTGGCTCGATGACATTGCTTTTATTAAAAAAAAGGAAAGAACGATCCATCTTAATCAGCTTGTACAAAGAATATCTATCTTTCCAGCCAAAAAGAAAACGTATGATTATGACTGATGATGATTTCAAAAAAAGATAATAAAATGGATGTATTTTTTTCATGATCGTGATGAAGTTAGATCAGATGATATTGCAGTTTTAACACAGTGCATTGCTTCCTAAAATTGTACATGCCCAAAGTTTTCAAACTTTTCTGCAGAACCTCAGAATTCCATGAGAATTTATTTGTTTGTTTGTTTGTTATGCCACCCATCTCACCTACAAGGGGATTTGGGGGGGGCTTATCACAGGTAATCTTTGACTAACGCCCGCAAGTGAACCTAAAATTTCCATTTCTAAGCGAAACATTTTTTGAGTGAGTTTTGCCCCATCTCATGACCGTCCTTGCCACAGTTGTTAAGTGAATCAATGCAGGAGTTAAATTAGTAACATGGTTGTTAGGGGAATCTGGCTTGCCTATTACTTTGTTCGTTAGAAGGTTCCAAAAGGTGATCACATGACTCTGGGACAGTGCAACCCTCATAAATAGGAGCCAGTTGCCAAGTGTCCGAATTTTAATCACGTGACCATGGGAATGCCACAATAGTCGTAAGTGTGAAAAATCATCATAAGTCACTTTTTTCAGTGCTGCTTTAACTTTGAACAATCACAAAATGAACCGTTAATAAGTTGAGGACTACCTGTAGTTATAAAATAAGTAAAAACTAGTTAAGGGGTTAAAATACATTTTAACATTCAAACATTCCCTATTCCAATTTGTACAATGTAGGCAGCCTTTTTTCTCATGGGCATCATCAATTGTTGGGCTTCCTGAAAATTTTCCTCCAACAATGTCATAAAATACCTGAAATCCCTTGCTCCTTCAAGTAGCTTGAAGGTTACCATCCAGCCTGGAAGGTCCACTGTTGACATCCATATCTGAGTCATGTTGAGCTGTTGCCAGAAAGTGTTCTGGTGATATTTTTTTTACAGGATAGTTCACCACTGCTTCCCATTTATCAGGACTTGGGACTGGTGTATGATTGATGAATCAACCATGTGGCTGTATTAACAGGACATAGATTAAAATTGTATTAAAAACTGTATAAAAAAACCAAACCAAAAAAGAGCTAAGAGATAAATGGGATTGGAATGAGATCTTACCTCATCAGCCACCTCCAGTGGTGAGTGCCTTGCTCAGGGCCCCCG
Source organism: Laticauda laticaudata (assembly GCA_004320025.1). Classification (NCBI taxonomy): domain Eukaryota; kingdom Metazoa; phylum Chordata; class Lepidosauria; order Squamata; family Elapidae; genus Laticauda; species Laticauda laticaudata. The sequence continues at coordinate 63,337 of BHFT01032392.1, forward strand.
GCCAACTGGCAAAAGTTTTGATACCTTTTCATTAAAGCGTATTGGGTAAAGAGAATAGCCTTTTCCATTGTGGTCCCATCCCTGTAGTACAGGAGTGTCAAACTCAACTTTATTGAGGGCCACATCAGGATTGTGTTTGACCTTGCGGGGCTGGGATGGGTATGGCCAAGGTGGGTGTGGGCAAGCTCCACTTTCATTGGCAGATGACTGAAGAGGCCATCACAGCCAAAACGGAGCCTGGGTGGGTCGCGTATGTCTCTCCCGAACTCCATTTTCACAGGCAGAGGCACCACAGACCAGTCCTTCAGTGTTTCCCGGCTGACCCCATGGGCCAGATCTAAACATCCCTTGGACTGGACCTGGCCTGCGGCCTTGACTTTAACTACCCCTGTTGTAGAACATTTATTTCCAGAACAACATAAGAAAAGGGCAAGACTCACCTCTGGTGGTAGAATGTTCTACAGGGATGGGGCCAAAATGGAAAATGCTCTCAATCCCACATGCTTTAATCCCTTATGAGATGAGATGGGTAGCAGGCCGCTTCTGCTGGCACAAGTGGGGCAAGCTTGTCCCAGAGGGGAAACATAGCTTTTCATATATACTGGATCCATGCCATTTCGGGCTTTAAAGGTAAAGGGCCTGTCACAAAGACCAACGGATGCAAAACTTATGTAAAAAGGACACAGCATATGAGAAAATGTTCCATCCGTTGTTATCCGCTCTTAAAAGTGCCCCAAATTTGCATAAGCAGAGCGGACAACAACG